>BGPR01002559.1:105272-171911 GCA_013235015.1 Araneus ventricosus | reverse complement strand
ATGATGTGAACACTGTACGTGGCGTACATAAGTGGCTGAGACAGCAGTCCAATAGCTTTTAGGTAGCAGGTATTGGAAAATTCATAAAGAGATGGGATGATGGTATTAATGTAAATGCCGAGTATATCGAGAAATAAACATGCTTTTCAAGTAGCCATCTTGGTTTTCCATTTTAACTGACTTTTTTAAAATTTATTTGCTAACTTATCCTCGGACATAGTAATTGCAGCTCTTTTACTTAAGAATTTGAGACTCGATCATGTGTTGCACAGATGTTTGAGTTTCACCTGGAATGTTCATTCATCCCTTAAATTTGTACTAGGAGTTTTAAAATATCCTGTATATACAATGCAGCAATTAATATAAAAAAATAAAAAATATTTTATAAAATTTTTCATCAGAGTTACATAGATGGAACAGATATACTGCAAAATGTATAGTCATATAGTTCCCAGATTAAAGAGCTGTTTTTATTACAAAAACGCAAAGAGTAACAGAAAATCAATGAATTCCTCAAAAATTGCAATTCTGGAGATATTTCAGCTTTTATTTCCCGTTTCTTAACATAGCGAAGCTCGAAAGAGAAAGAGGAAAGCGATTTGAAGTGTAATTAAGAATTTCTTTCTCTCTGAGGTAAGTGAAGTGACACACCGTTAATTAGACAGGATAGCGCTCACCTCTGGGACTAATTCTTTTATTCCCTGCGGTTTTATGGTCATTCAGAGAAAGTATTTAATGGGTCATTTATTCGGGTGGGAAGAACTTCAGTTTGTTGTAACGGCTAAGAGTTATGTAAGAAAGAGAAGAAAAAGTTAGAGATTAGAGGTAAAAGCAGATTTTTGAATGATTTTGATGATGAGCGGAAGATTTGTGGCTTAAGTAACGGGCGAATCGCAATTTAATACCTTGTCACTATAAAAATCTCAAAACGATTTGCCAAAAAGTAAAGGATCTTATTTCTAAATACTCAGCATCAACAAGTTTATACAGTTTTCTCTGACAAAACTATATCTCTTGGATACAACGACTCATTTCATAAAATTTTGAACAATTATTTCATCAGGAAATCCAATGTGGCTGAATCACTATGGAAAAACGACTGTTCTTATCTTGTATTGGAATTTGATACTTAAAAATTCGTAATTAATTTTTATAGAGATTTACTGATAGTGTGAAGACGTGAAAAAGTGTAGTTTTTACTTCTTCCACAATTATTTAGACAGAATCTGATCAAAATTACATTGATTAAATTAAATAACAGAAAAGTGCAAGGGTGATTTCAAAGAAACAAACTATATATCGAATGAAAATATTTAAATTATAATGAAGGTATTTCTTTTCATTATTTATACTTCTCAAAGAGAAAGTTTCCCATATTATTATACAGTAGAACTCCTGAAATCAGGACTAATTGGTGCTTACCTTTGTTCGGGTTCTGAGGAATTCGAATAATCTGGGAAAATCTATAAAATTACTCTTGATATACCAAATGCAGTAGAGTACTGACCGTGGGTGCTGTGAGAAGACGTGTACAAACAGCACGCGGCGTTACGCACGGTACAGCGTCAAATAAGTTGAGGCTAAAAAGAAAATATATGAGTTTCTTTCTACTGATTAAGGTTCTGTATTCATTCTTAAAGACCAATTCGAATACTTCTTTTAAGTTAAGTAAGGACATTAAATTAAACTTGTTTTTGATGTGTAATTTTTATTTTCCCTTTATTTTTAAGTAAGTATCTTTCAGAAAATTAAAAAATGATTTTCGGATTATTCGAAATTTCGAATTCCTGATGTACGGATTCCCGGGGTTCTACTGTATATTGTAATGCAGAAAAAGTCAGCATCGTTATATTTTAAAAGTGAGCTAAAATTTAATTACTTAAATATAAATAAATAAAATTTTCACTAAAATTAACAGTCCTAAAAAGGAATCTATTGTTTATGTTTGATTTTACTGAAACTTTTTCATGCATTGACTCTTTCTGTCTTAAAATATTAAAATGTAGAATCCAATATTCATAACCTACAAAAAATAATCTAGGTTGTTCATTTGTTTCGATATTCTATCGCTTTAGATTTATTAAATTTCTTCTATTATTTATTGAAATTCGAATTACTTCAACGACGTAAAGTATTAAAATTTAATTTCAACTTCTACCATGTTGAATACTGTGTCTTAGTGGAAATTAACAGCAACATATTTTAATAAAGTCTATAAGGAAGCGGAATGAATATGAGAGTACTCAAAAAGGGTTTTTACAAAGTTAGAGAGGTGATATTACACATGAAGAAGAAAATAACCCAATGGAACATGGTGTCGCATATGCCGTTAAACAGTGAAGACTGCGAAAATGCGTCTCTAAGTGTGACGGGGAAAAACAAAGTGCAGAAAATATTTATTGGACAAAAATAGGTGAAACACAGCTTGTAGTCCCTAGTACATATTCTCTTGCTACAATAATTGTTCAAATTAACGCCTGCATAATTCACTGCATCGGGCCCAGCGACGCACGTAGAAACGGCTGGCAAACACGCTGGAAGATTCCGGGTGCTTCCAGGATTTCTGCTGCAGCAGTCACGGTCGTTGATATCAGTCCTTCCGGTGTCTCATGATCGAGTGCTTTCAGTCGACCACAGAAGAACTTCAACGGATTACGGTCTGACAAGATTCCTATCTACGCCACAGTTTGCAGACGCATTTTCGAGATTTTCACATAATAAATGTCCATTCGCAACCTTATGTTCCACTGCATTTTTGTTTGTCTTGATCTGTGCTGCCACACATCAGATTTTGTCAAAATCCTTTTTGATCACCATTGTGTTAAAAAATTCCGGAAAATTGTCAAACTTCTCTGACCTTCAAGATTTTTCTAATTATTGAAATTGTGGAAAAGTTTCGTTTTGTCTTTTAATAATATTCTCAAGGAAAAGAAATAAAGAAATTCAGACGTCAAGAATAAATTGTGATAAATAGCTTTGGAATAAGGAAAAAGGCCTTTTATTTATTTCGTGGTTTCTTTGTTCCTCTTGGAGCAGAATTTAAAGGGAAGATTTGCGTGGGATATTGACACTGCAGCATTAGTCGTGTGCATGCCTTTGTTTTATAGGTAATTTTAGATATATTTCAAACAATTTACCTTAATTTCGAATATCGAAAGAAAACACACTTTTATATTATTGTATTGACTATAAGAGAGAATATCCAAGCTCAAAAATCTGCAAAAAAATGAAGGTATTTGGAACATATTTTCTTCAGATTTTCTGCAGAAAAAAAATGTAGAATATCTGAAGAAAACTATATTTCAAATACCTTTCAGATTTTCGACAAATTTTTCTGCAGTCAAGGCTTAATTATTAATTTAATTATTCTAATTTGTAATTCAACTTACTTGCACGACGGCGATTCAGATTGTGACAAAACTTAAAACTCATCTTGGCCGGGATTCGAAACCGCGTTCATAGAATTGGCAGGCAGAAATGATAACCACATAGCTTTACCGGACTACACGAGATGGGATAAAATAATCTATTTGAGTTTTAGCGTCACCATAGGTCTAGTTTCGCCATTTAATGGTGTAAAAATCAGCCATGGTCAGAATACGTGTTTCAAAGTCGATGAATTTAGTAATATTTTTGTTCAATAATTCAGATTCTCTGAATTATTGAACAAAAATAGGTGATTGAACAAAAATGGTGAAAAGGAATTTCAATAAATTCCTTTTCACCATTTATCTTCCTGATAAGCCTTTTCTCCATCCAAAGAGCGCAAGCTCCACTTTTCCCTTGTTTTTGCAGGAAAATATCTAGTCAGGAAGACAGTTGTAAAATTAATCGGAAATTAATTAAATTATGGGAGAAAATTTTAAAATGGTAAAAGCTGACTTTTTTATTTTAAAGATTAATTTAGAATTTATTTCTTCAGTGGCATGTTTAAAAAATTTAGTGCCTAAGAAAATTTCGATTGGGAATTTTTTTTTTTGCTGTTGAAACAAGCATTCCTTTTCTATACAAGTATATGGTCGATATCACTAATTCAGAAAGGAACTGATGAAACTCCTGTCTGCTGTAAAATTAAACAATAATGATGTTTACATTCTAATCGTGTATTACATCCTTTTTAAAATAAATCTGCTTTAATGATGTTGTAAAAATCTGCTTAATGACTGCAAATTGAATTGAAGACAAAGTGCAGATTTATTGCTGTCTTAAAAAATCTAAAGGATATTTAAAGAAAAGAATAAAAATACTTTTTTGCAGATTTTATGCAAATTAAATTGAAGAAAAAATGCAGTTTTCTCTCTCTTCAAAAATCTGCAGAAATCTTAAAAAAACTTCAAAAATATTTTTCTGCAGATTTTTTTTAGCTGGGATAAATTAATTTTATCGACACAGATGTTGTTCTTCAAATCGACAATGAGGAAAGCATTTGATTTGATTCGGTTACCCCCAAAAATATCTAAATCTATTTCGTACCTCTATGAACACAAGAAAATAAAATGTTTCGATGTTGCTTCAAAATTGTTTTAACTCTTCCTAATGCCGAAGAAAACTTTAACGTCTGCACAAAGAATGCTTTCAACATCTGCACAAAGTATTCGTACAAATACTTATTAATAAGCCAACTATTTTCTTTTCTCTTGCTGGAAAATCTGTTGAATTCCAAATCACTTTGTAAAAAGTATTGATTTTTTTCTAATTTGTTTATTCCTAATGAGGGAATACCGGAATAAATAAATCCACAGAACAGAACGCCGTCCCTTACCCCCGTACCCGTCACCAGACCAGTCACTGAATGGTTTGATGGGCAAGACACGGGAATTTTATTTAAGAAAAAGAAAAACAAAATAAACAAAAAGAAGGAAATATATACACTATGTACAGCACAGGCATTTTCACTTTTACACTATGAGTTCGTAATAGTTCTCTTTTCTTTAGATGTTGAAATGCCTTTCTTTTATTTGAGGGTGGAATGTCCGGTGATTGAGCTACTTAGTTCAGCTCGCTGGGATGTTGAAGGCTAGGTAATCCGGAAAAAATCTCTGTTTTCGCTAATGAATTTGATAACCCCACGAATTTTCTGCCTGGAGACGAGGTTATTGGTGACCCTTTTCAGCCATTCTTGTTCGAAGTTTGGCGCTGGCTTCCTCATATCCCAAGACACTGTATAGATACACTCCGTGGCACAGTGAAGTGCCTTGCCAATTCCACCACAACTGCAATAATCGCTTAAATAAATCCACAGGAGGAGTATTATGATTGAACTTTCTTCTGGTACATTAACGAACAATTTCGAAGCATCAGGTCAGTAAGAAGGTTATTTGCGACGAACTTCGTAACTTTAAAGTTGCTCTATTATTGCTGACGACACTTTCACTGTAAACCGTCGATGCCACATAAGTTGAAAGCTTTTGTCTCAGTAAGGTGGATTTAACGAGTACCAGATCCATAGACACCTGAAACATTTGGGAAAATGTGGTTTGGAACTTCCACTGCTGACTATGTTCAGCAGAGAGTCTGTCATCAGACCAAACCGGCCTTACGGTCTAAAACAGTATAAAATTCGCTTTCAATTGTGACTCTAAAGGATGAATACTTTCCTCCACTTTCTTGCTTCTCATCCAAAATCTCAAAGTTGTAATTTAATTAGAAATCATTTCGTGAAATTTTATCGAAATTGATTATCAAATTTTAATTTGTTTCTTAGCTTCAGATATGTTTCTTAGCTTCTTCAAAATGTTCACTTCAATGCCTTCGCATTGCATCTCTCATGCTGCAAGTGGCTTAATTTTAAGTGGGGTTCATTTTACAAAGAACCCTATTATCTTATCTATTTGTCTAAGAAAAATCGTTTTTGTTCTAAACACTTATAATAAAAATAGAGAAGAAGAAATGAAAGACAGTTTGCGGCAAAAAAATGGAAATATGGCACCTTTCTGTATTGTGAAAGACGACTTTGGCGAATTCTCCCACACCTCAAAGTTAGCACCAGTTTAATTAAGAGTCTATACATCTGCATTTAAGAATTAGCACTGTTAAAGCAAGTCCCGTCGATGGATAATACAGGGGAAATACCCTAACGAAATTAAAAACGGTTTTTGAAACTAAATAATTTAAAATTTAACTTTAAAGAACAAACTTGATCGACACTGAAAGCTATAATAAACCATTTATCCTTACCTGCATCTAATGCGCAAGTCGCCAGATAAAGACGCAAGACAATTGAAAGCATCATTCGGTGTCTACAGTCTTTCTTTCATATTGAAATAAATATAAAAGTAAAGTGGTATCTGAGTGAAATATATGCTGAACACTTGTTAGAGAAGTTACAATTACTGGAAGGATTTAAACCTGCCTTGTATTTTAGAAAACAATCAATATTTGTTAAATTTTGGGGGAAAATATCTAAATTGGGATTTAAACTAGTCATAGAAGATTTAGAGTTATGAAATGCCTATGCAGCCAAAAATCTGAGCATTTGCTAGAAAAAAAACGATATTGCTTTTTGTGTTTTGAATCAGCAGAAGAGATGGATAATACGAAGTATTATATAAGTTTGATGGTCTCTACTTTGATTTTGATAGTCTTTACTTTATTAGTGTATTTAGATTATGTTTGAGCCTCTATATTACGCGTGGAAAAATTATTAATGAATCTTCCTTTAAAAAGTTTATTCTGGCAAAGAAACAGAAAAAATGCCTACTCTTCGTTCCATTTAATTGGAGCATTGGATATGAGGTCTTCTTCGTAACGTGTAGTAATCTTTTATTGCAATAATATTCCGTGGTTCAAAACTTCGGGATCCATCTCTAAAGGGTTTGTGGCTAAGAAAACAATAAATTAGGGAAGAAGCTACTCAATATGGTTTAAAAGCAGAATAGTTTGGCCCTACTGTTTCCTTTAGAGAAAGGAAAGAAAAAGAACTCATTGAGGATTGGAGCAACACTCATTGTTCGATGTTGGAAAAATATCACTGAAAATATTATAAAGAAACATCTTTGAAATTATAATTTTATATTACAAAAGTGAGTTTATACTATTAAAAGTTATCCCAAACTTGTGTACTGTATGGAATTCGAATTTCAATATCAAAAGGAAGTATCAAAATCTTAGTTTCACCAATTTTATAAATATGTTAATTTAATTGCTGCATATTTAACAACCTGTTGAGCAGTTGAAGTTTGAAAATTTCATCTCGAACATTAGTAATTACTGTAGTCATCATGCGAGAGAGATGTCATCATACAGAGCGATGCAATAGTAATGGAAATAAAATGGTCAACTAAGTGATAAAAGCACATATAGGTTATATCTGTTAGGGGAGCGGAAGTTTTTTCAGTTGAGTGATACGACATCTGCAGAAATCAGTCAGTGCTTTAAGATATTTTCAAAAGTTAAGCTCCAAATAGGTAAAGGATTTAAACTAAAAATAATAAATATTTAGATTAGATTCATTGTAACTATATTTAGTCAACATTTGATTTGAAAATAAAATAATGGATGAAGGCAGCAATATATGTCCGTTTTTGCACCTGTCTTCCAAAAACTGATGAAAAAGATATTGAAGCATTGATCATTTGTATAACAATGTAACGATTACAGATTCTAAGAATTGTTTAAAAAAATCGAAACTTTTAAAGAGAGTTTGCATATAAGATTAATAAAATCCTTACTATATTAAGTACGTACATATGTTGATCTTCAAATCTCGATCCCTTTAGCACAAGATATATTTTACTGCAACTCCAAAATATTTCTACGATATTTTATAGAATACGATACTTTATCAAGAATGCAGTCTGGAGCCGTAATGTAAAACCAACTATTGGCAACGCTCTACGAGTACATGTCACGTGACACGATGGATATCTTCTCTTGCTAGCGACAGAACTAAGCCCGCTTTTGCGAAGTAAAGACTGTGTGCGATTGAGCGATGGAACACCATGCCTGAACTGCTGTTATAATTGACTATCTTTAATTTGATGCAAAAGGGCAGTAACCGCCCTCTTAATTATTTTACTTTATCTTTTTTCTTTCATGTTTTGCGCCGTCCTCCTAAGTGTTCCATTAAATGCTTGAAAAACAAACCAACTCTGTTCTCATCTGTCCATGAAACTGCATACTTCTCACACGGGAGCTAAACTTCCATACTACATATATTACTTAAGAAAAGCTATTTGTGGTAAGTTTTCCTAATTATTCCACCTTTGTAGCAGTAGATGAAAACAGCGCTGCAGAGGCCATCGTGGAAGCAACCTAACTATTTTTAAGTATCAACTCTGGTTCTGCATTTCTCCAAAATTTTCGTGTTTTGATTATGTATATTTATAAATGAAATAATAATGCACGGAATTAAAAAACACTCATCAACTGAAAAGAACGAATTTAATTTTTAGTTAACTCCGATTTGTGGCTGGTTTTGTAGACTGACAGTATTCTGAAGAAAAAAATATAGTAATGGTTATTTGTCAAATCTTGTATAGATTTGCCTTAGAATCAGTTAAGTACATTCCTTTTTAAATGTGTCTTATACATTACAGAATGTAAATAAAACGATACATTTAGATGTGCATTGACGTGTTTATAAAATAATTTACCACTTTTTTAATAAAATAACTTTTCTAAATAAAATTTCTTGGCAATAACTCTAACGAAAATCGATGCAATCGTGGATGTTTCTTTAATTTAAAGCCTAGATTCTTATATTCGAGCTTATTGATTAGTGATGGGAAAACCCGTTAAGTTGAAAGATTCGCCTCAAAGTCGTTCACTCACCATTTTGACCCGTTCATTTCAAGTCGTTAGCGAACGAACGAATTAGGGTCTTTCGTTCGGGAACGAATGAGTAGGGTTCATTCGTTCGATCGAACGATTTGAAGATCTTTCATTAGACTTCATTTTTCCTTGTTTGTGACACACAAAGTCACTGATCGAACTCTTGATTGATCGCAGTCGTTGGGGAATGTCTCTTTCTTCTGTAGGGGTGCAGTTCGGGACACATGCGCTGTTATTCTGTCATCAGATTCCAAGAAGTTCTCAGTGAAGGAGCAGTATTGTGTTACATATAATACCAGAAATGTGGGGGTGAATTGGATGATCCCTCTCTCGAGAAGGGAGGGGGAACTTGTTTTGTAATTTTGATAATTTTTCAGTTATTGTTTGGCATCTGATGGCGGCATATTAATAATGCTTTTCAAAAGCGGGTTTTTCCTAATAAAAGCTCACTTTTCTTTTTCGGCATATAAAGCAACTTGACAGTAAAGAAAACTTTAATGTAATTAGCTAATGCAATGTAATAGCTTGAAATGATAGCATAAATTAAAATTAATAATAAACTTTTAGGTACTAACTTTATCAATGTATATTATTTAAAATAAATCAAATTGATGCTGTAAACAAATGGCTTCAATTAAATATTTAATTATAATTCAAAAAATATCATAAACGCAGTTTAATTTTTGGCTGTTAAAAGTCACTAAGTCCACAAAATTTATCTTTGCGGATTATAGCAGTCAATTTTCCAGATAGTTATTTCACGATATAAACCAGTTATCAAAACGCCAGTAAACTTACTGCAGGTGTTAGAAGTTGGTAAAATATTTTTTTCTATTTTAAAGAACGATTTAAATGTATAAATTGGCTATATCTCGATACTACGTTTTTGCACTAAATCCTAAAAATTACTGTTTGCGATTATATTGCGTCATTGTGTAATGCAAGGATCACAGCCAATGAAATGACTGCAGAGACTCGAATATAAAATAAGTTCTTGCTCATCTTGGGCGATGCTTTTGTGCCATAAAAATCAATCAATCAATAAAACAAGTTTAATGAGAGTCTTTAAAAGTTCTTTAAATCATGTTTAACTCGTGATAATCATTAACCAGAATTTAATGGAGTGGGCTGAATGCAGGATTATAGGGATTATGCAGGATTAGGTGCATAGGAACAGGGGTGTAGTTGAGCCGGAACGGTGTTCCAGCACTGCTTTTTCTTTACGACATATAAATAAGAAAAAAATTGAAGGATACCTCCTTAAAACAACGCGCCAAAATATAAAAAATATTAAATTAATAAAGTTATAAAGTAGCAAGTGGCAAGTGATGACGGGAAGGGATTAAAAGCCTTAAGGTTGAAAATTTTAAATGTATTTTATGTTTCATTGTATTTTATGTTCAAAATTCTAATTATTTATATTATTTATCAAAGTCATGATTTTATTATTTAATTTACTTACTTATTACTTAATTTTACTATATATTGAAATTTATATAATTATTTTTAAAAATTATTGTTTAAAAACTTCAATATTTCATGCTATCGGCTACAGTACTCATTAGGTTAATATTTGAACAAAGATAAAATAATAAATGTAAAGCGTTGGCGTTTTATTATTCCACAATGTCAATAACTAAATAAAAAATATTTTATTTTAAAGTAATCCCCTACCCCATCTCCCTCTAAATTTTGCTCTCTCTCCCCTAAGAACATTACAAGGTCAAAGCGTTTAGACACTGCTAAATTTACGACTATACCACTGCATAGGATTCCGAAAGTTGAGATATTTAAGATCGAAATATTTCAGATTAAGATTTAAATAATAATAATTAAATAAAATAAAAAGAAATGACACTTTTGACTCTCCAATTAAAATAGTATGTTAGTATGATAACTTTTGCAAAATTCTCGGAATTTCTTTTCCTGAGCTGTCTACTATCATGGTAAAAGATCGAGTTTTGCTATAATTGAATCTATAATGCAGCTTGTGAACTTTCTTTAAATGAAAAGAGCTTAATTATTTTAGATTTAAGGCCAGTATGAGAACGAAATAATGCAAATTTTGCTTGAATAAGCATGACTTAGATTAATTCACATTTGTAGTCATTTTCGAGATACCTAAATTATTCACTCACGATTTAGATGAGCATATGCGTATTTATAAAAATTTACCACTCTTTTAATTCTAACTTTGTCTATAAAATATTTCTTATACAAAATTAATGCCATCAATATAGTCGAATTCGCTTTTCTTTTATTAAAAGCTTGGATTTTATTTCCGGGTTGGTGAACGAAAATGAGATTTTGTGTTGTTATTATTTGATATTGAATAATTTTGAAAAAGGGAAATGTGCAATAGGCAAAACTAAAAGTTCTATAGTTGTACTATCACAAGTGTCGGAGACGATATGAAGAGAAAATTAAATCGAAGTTACCCTCTTGGATTCAATAATTTATAACAGACAGTGAGCATAAACTCCGAATTCTCCAAACGAAACCGTAAAAATATCTTACGGGTCCTGAGTCGCGTTTTAAATGAATGAAAAATTTCTAGACACATTTCTAAAATATCATCCTAATTGGTATAAAATGTGTAACATTATTTTGATTGGAAACCACTGTGACACTTGAAAACTGTCATCTTCTTGAATAATTATGCTTTCTAACAACATTTTTTGCTATCCATTTGGACTGATTATTTGGGAAATCGCTTGACTGATATTCCACGCATTTATTACTATGTTTTATTGAACATTAAAGATTGTTTATATATTTTGTTGAGTTATATACCTTGGAAATTAAATATTTCGAAACTGATGGAGAACTTAAAAATTTGATTTATTAACATATTGGAATTTGGCCAGTTATGCGAGAGAAAGTAGGACTAGAACCATCACATTAGATTAGAGTCCTACTAAACCGTATCCTGCTTGTCTGGACATTCCGTTTATCCGGACGTCATTAAAAATATTTATGTACAAAGTATGTATATATTTTATTCGTGAGCAAATATGTTTTATCTAGTTAATCCTGCATCATTTCGTATTTTATAAACTTTGATCTACATATACACTAGTATTACATTTAAAATTAAGTTGTAGGAAAAGTTGTAACCACGAGACACGAATTTGTGTGTGGAGTACTTGGGCACTCTGGCCCTCTACCTCCAAGACTAACAATTTATATTTTAATTTGCCTCATAACGTGGTAATAACAAATAGAACTTTATGCATGCTCACTGATTTCTAACTAAGTCGAATGGCTTATACCTAAATAGAAAAGTTGTATTTAAGAAAAAAACCTATCGATTTTTATAGTTTTTCCTATCTAAAACTTGTATTACGTGGGTTTTGAGGTAACTTCCTTTTAATCCGGACTTGTAGTGATCCGGACAGGGTTCCATCTAGTTCGGATCAGCAGGATTCTACTGTATTTATTTGTTGCAGTAATTATATTTGTTTGTTCACTATTACTATCTCGTGATAATAAGATTTTCTGTTGGGTAGAATGGCAATGGCATCTAAAAAATGCGGGATAAGCCTTTAGAACATTTTCATATCTGCTGTAAATCGAAGCGCCTGCTAGATGAATGAATAAGAAAAGTTTTAGCTCATTTTACTTTTTCTTAAAAATTTGAATGGATTCTTGCTTTGTCTTGCTGAATTTTAATTTTATGATTTTAATGTTTAAAATTTTATAAGTTGCACATTGTGCATGATATTTATAAGCATCACACATACGCAAAATATCTCTCAATTAGATTCAATGTCAAATTAAATTTACACACAAATTGATTTTGCATCTGATAGCTTGAAATTTGTTAATAATGATATTTTTATTTCAAAATGTATTAAAGGTTTGGAAATTCGTTTAAAAATTCTTCCTCTGATGTAAAAATACATAATTTTATTTACGGTGGAAATGAATAGTCAAAGGAATAATTTTTTATCTTTTGAAAAATATAGAAAGGAAGTAACAGGTAGATGCGAAGCAAGTAAATATAATTGTACTCAAATGAATAAAATAGGAAATTGTGCGGGATTTCCAACTATGTATTCTAATTAATTTCCGGACAAATATGCAAACAGTTTTCATCGTTCTGTGTATAATATTAAGAAAAATATGAAGATTCAGGATAAATTAGATAGGTTCTTACTAAGAAAGTGTTTATAAAAATTATTATATTTTTATATAAAAATTAATCAAAATGTACTAAAGTATTTCCTCAAAATAAACATACGATATTTATACCGCAAGCCGAGTAAAGATTAATCAAGGCATTTACGTATTTAGATAATGGGTGGTTTTTACTTCTTTTGGAAATTGGAAATATTTTCTTTTAAGAGAATTATTCTCAAAATATCCCCTTCATGTGAATGTTTATATTCACAATAGCATTAGCATGTTAACAGACAAATCTCCATAGTAAACATCCCAGATTATATCACTTTTATTACGGAAATCACAACTATATTTTTAGGCGTACACTTTCTGATGCACTGTCTATACCTAAACAGAAAACTAAATTTAAAAATATCATGTTCAAAGCAGGTGGAGAAATGGGTACATAAGGATCAAAGTGACCAGTTGTGTGTATTCCGTGGGCACTCCATCAATTACCCATCTAAATTGTTAGGACGACGTCGTTTGGCTTCGAAAGGTCTCGCAGTATAAGTCCAACTTTAAGCTTCGCCTTTCACCCTTTTTGAGGACATTTTCTTTTGACTGTACATTTTCTTTTCCGAAGAGTTCGTTATATTATATCTTGGAAGCATATCTACAGTACCGGTCACCATTTTTCTAGTGGTTCGTTGTTCGATTAGGAAGCTTTTCTCTGACATATGATTTTTTAATTGCTTTTTGTCTGAGAACACTGCACTCGTCGATGTTCTTATATTTGCAGGATAGAATGTCAAACAACGCTTTTAAAGTACGTCAAAATTTATCTAATCTCTTCTTCGATATTATTTGTTGAAATTTTAAAAGATTTTTGCATTTCAGATAGTACGTCTTCAACACCTCATTCAATCCTTTATGGCGGATAGTGGGAATAAAAGTTCTTTACCATATTTTTAAAATTTTTTCCACGATAATATCCAATTTTTTCTTTTACTTGTTTCTTTGCTAACTTCATTATTATTTTTATTATATGTAGGTCCAACTCTTTGGACTTAATAACATCTTCGTAAATAGGTAACTCACTGTTAGGATACTTAACCTTGAAATATAAGGGTCCGAAATTTTCGATCCCAGATCCGAAATGATGGTTCTCACTACTTTAAATCACTAAGCGTTTTCAGCAACATCGATTCACTTTGAGTTTTATGCAAATTAGGTATCTCTATAAATACGAGATATAAAGTTCAGCGGTAGTTTCTTCTTCAACTTCCTCTTCCTTTTGCTCCACGCAATTCGTCCATTATTAGGTACTATTTTCCGGCAAAAAATGTAAATATATTAGTATAAGGTGTAACTAATTTAAAAATGCTGTAATTGCTTAACAATGATCATTAATTTGTTAGATGATTCTTTAATATTAGCCAAGTTTAGTAAAATGCTTTTTATAATTTATTTACTTTTTATATCGCTGCCCGATTATTGAATTGGTTATGACTCGTGATTTTAAAGCTACAATCATGGTTATAATATCTCATACTACCTTTAAAATAACTTTAATCACCTAACAACGCACATCCACACTATGAAACGAATACGATAAGTGAGCATAATAATAATAATAATAATTGCTCAAACTAGTGCAACTTAACCACTCTTGTACAGGAGCGTGGAGCGAAAACATTAAAATTTGTCATATCAAATCACACTAGGCAAAAGCTGTCAATTGATTGACATATAACTACTGAACATTTTCAGAATTTTTTCAGGGAAACTGTATTACAGATTGGTAACAATATCGATCGGTGGAAAATCGCTTCATATTGTTTAGTAGTATTAGTCTTTTATTGCTTAATTTATAAGATAATGTTTCAGAAAATAAGCATCGATGTTTCACTTTTCAACTGCTTCAGAAGCTTTTCAGTTTAAGTTCCCTTATTTAATATCAATCGCTAAAATTATATAGAATTTTTTTTATTATTTTAACTATATTCCCCGAGAATTTGTCAATGTGACGAAAGGATAAATTATCGATCTTCATCAATCTGGTTTTTCGTGCAGAGTGATAAGTTGACAATTAGAAATGAGTATACACTCGGATTCGGTATGGAAAAGAAGATAAATCAAAAACGGTGATTTGATTAATATAAATTAAGATCTCGTTAGCTGTCTCCTGCATTCCATGCCTGACAAAATGCAACAGGTCGTCGTCAGAATAAGTTTAAGTCTTGTTAAATTGCAAATAGTTAATGGCTACTTTATTTAAGTACAGAAACGTTTTCATATTTAACTATATATTAAATGCATATATAGAATATAATGTATGTAAATTTTCAATTTTTTAACTGTTATTTTTCTGACAATAAATATATAAATTACAGCATGCATTTCGAATTTTTATTTAGCCTTCTTCCATAGTCCCTAAGAGTAGACTTGAAAATATTTTTTAAAAATTTACCCTATCAACAACTTAATTGGTTTTTCCGTACGACTTACGTGCAATGAATTATGGCAATTTAAACATATAAACTAAAGCAAATTCATTCACAGACAATATAATTTGATACAAAAATCATGTAGAATCACTAACCATTTCACCATTCCAATAGGCTCTCAATTGAAAAAATTTATAACGCATTTCCGTTATAGTAGGTGTCACCTAATTTGACAGCGAAGAAAACAAACCAGTTAAAGGCTGAAAAGAAAATTTAAATAAAGAAAAGTTTCAAAAGAATGATCTATTTTCTAAGTTTCCCTATATTGAAATAGCCACACAATAGTTTTTCTTGCATATCTTTTGCATACTTACGTGCTAGACAAGTACATACTTCCAATTTGAACGACATAATTTCCATGAATTTAACTTTTATAGATTACTAGAAATAAGAGTGTTTGGAAATTTTTTTGACGGACTGTAAATCCTTCGAGCAATTGGTCAGGTACCGTCGTCAATTCCATTTGCAAAATGAATAGTAACGAGCTCTATTTTCAAATGACGGTACATGCTGTACCGAATTAGCATCGAGACTGAATATTTATATCCCCTAATCTCTTAAATAGCCATTTCTAGGATCTTTATTGTTCCCAAATGTGTTACATACTATTGCATGCACAATATACTGTTTTAAAAATCACAGAAAAGCAGAATGCAAACATTCAAGATGTAAAAGAGCTTGAACTGTCAGATGATATCCCTCTGAACTCGTAAATGTCTCCATAACGACTTTTAAGTCTAGAAATTCGTTAGCCAACACTAATCGGAGGATTTAATAATTATACATTAAATAAAATAAAGCGAAATTGCTGTTCTGACTCTCTACTGACTGTGTTATGTGAATATGATAATTTTTTAAAAAATCTTTCCTAAACTGTCAACTATTATGTTTCCAATTCGTTTTTTTTTGAAATAAATGAAACTATAATTCAAGACCTGTACATTTATCAATTGAAAAGAGCTGAGTCATTCTAGAGTTCACTCTGGTATGAGGCTTAATTGGAAGAGTTAATTTTCTAACGAAATAATATAGTAATAGATTTGTCTTAGAATCATTCGTATGCATAGATATATTCGTATTCATTTTCAAAAGATACTTCACATTAAAGAATCTAAATAAAATCAAACATATATATATATATATATATGCATAGATATGTTGATATAATTGCTACCACTACTATAATTCAATTAATATCTATATAATATTCCTTAGATTTCATGCATGACACTTTATGTTGATTATAACCGCGCTTCTTTTATTTAAAGTCTGGATTCTTACATCCGGGCTGGTAAACAGAAGTAAGTGTTGCGTGATTATAATTCATATGGATGAATTATTAGCATATAAAAGTTACAATAAGATAAGCTAAACACCGATACGATGCACAAGGAACGGAAGTTTGTCTCTTGAGTTAATTTTAACTATAGTTTAAGAGACAACATACAAAAGCTCCGATTTCTTGAAACGAAATCGTAAAAACTACAGCATCATAATGTGCAGTGCATAGATCAAAACTTATCGAGTGATTCCACAGGCTCGAGTACAGAACAAGTTTGATGAACAAATAGGACAACTTTACGAGTTTGTTTAAATAATTTAAAAATTTTTGGTTCAACATATTTGCTTTAAAATCATTCACATTCGGATTCATTTTCAATACGTAATTTACATGTTAAGTAACTAATATAGAAAATGAAACTAAAATTTAAAAAGTTCGTACCACTAGTTTAATGCAATGTTTTTTATCATATATAATTCTTTGGAGGGGAGTGCCTTCCTTCCCTTGTATTCTTCATGTGAAATTCTTGTTTCCGCACTGGTAAACGAGAATTAGTCTTGTAGATGTTATTATTTGACACAGTTAAATTATGAAAATGTGAAATTTACATTCTCGAACCTAAATCTTAACAAATGAATTATTATTATCATAGTGAAGGAGAAGAGATTTCACTCTCATAGGCACTAATGACAAATCATTTAACACTTCATTTCATATTATTATTAATCCACCAGGAATGAACCGACAAGATAAGGCTTACGGTTATACAAAACACTCTGGGCGTAATAGGGAATTCCATACAGGAGAGAAAAACAACAAAATTAAAACAATAACAATAATTAATATATAAATTAAACTAAAAACAGTCTGCAGTGAATGTCTTAATTGTTGGTGGAAGCGAGCAATGGCTTTCTTAATCCATGAAAATATCACGTCTACGTTCATGTAAGATTCTCATAGTATTCATAAGTCATGCCAGAGATCTTTTGTTTTGGACAATATTTTCACACCACGTCGAAAGAATATCAGCGATGGGGTTCATGAAATGAAAGGCTTTTGTAACTGGGAGACTATTGGGTATTGGTTTGGATCACCTTTATCACCGCAAACACATCGATCGAGTGAACATCAACCGAACCTGTGAAGACAGGTCACGAAGGGCTCATGTGCTGTGATGAATTGATTGATTTTGAGTTGAATGAGGCTCGATTAATGTTAACTTGAGGTACGAGAAGGAAGGTTCGCCGTCCCGATTCCGAAAGGCTCGATCTATCCTGCCAGATTTCAGGGAAATACTTTTTGAGATTTTTTTAAGTCAGGATTTAGGGAGATCGATCTGCATGTTGAGAGTACTGCTATGAGTAGCCTGGCTAGCTAACTGGTCAGCAACCTCGTTCTATTATTATTTTTAATATAAAAAAATTCTATTTTGGAAGATTTTCAGTGTGAATTTCTTTGTTTTCTCTGACACTGTTTCAAATTTAGTCAACTTTGAATCATTTCAGAATCTTGATTCTCCATTAATGATGTCAGTTTTGATAATAAACGTTGGAAAAACACATAAATTTACTTATGCCCAATATTAATCACTAAAATTATCTCCAGATCAACTAACATGCATTATAAAGTTTGCTGACTCAAAAGAAATATTCGAATCTGTCGACGGCAGCTGAATGGTAGCAAACAATAATTACTCATCAGGTTCAAGAAAACGAAAAAGAAAACATTTTCAAATCTAAACAAAAATCTTTTAATGATCTGAGCTGGCAAAAAAGGACTAGCCTGCATAAAACGGGAGTATTGACGAAAATTTCTTTTTTATCTCATTGAAGATTAAAAACAAATCTTAAAACTCAATTTTCGAAATCTGATTGTTTCCAAAATTTTTATTTTCAAACTCACTAATTAAAATTAAATTTAAAATATCCGCCTGTGATTTGGCATACATTTTATGTATGATACTGTCTAATTAAGAACAAAAAATATAAGTGCAAAGATGTTTCGTTAAAAAGTTATGTAGCTTTTGAGATTTGAGAAAAAGACAGGATTCTAAAAATAAATTATGATTTCATACCAAAACTGTTATAATTTATATGTTTTCTGCTTCAGAATGTAGTCAGCAGCTAAATAATTATATATAATAAAAAAATTCTAAATTTTTTCAAATATTTCAAATATATTTATTTCATATAACATTTTTCATTTATTTCATTAACATAACAAGTTTTATTAAGTTTTAACATAAATGTCATATAAATAAACACAAAAATATTGCTTCAAATATCATTATTGAAATAAAAGCCTCCCAACGTAGTCGGATACCTTAAAAAACGATTCAATACATGAAATTATTTGAAAGAAAGTACATGACTTTTACTAAAACCTCTTTTTATATTCTTTTTAAAATGTAAACTAGATTTAAAAATGGGTAAATATTAAAATTTAAGTACATTTACTTGTACTTACCTTCTATCGTAAAAAAATGAGCTTCTTTATGTTTTTAAACTTTCATTGTTAAGGACTGGTTGAAAAACCTATTGAATATGATAGTGGATTGTTTACGCAAATAAGGCACTACTCTAAGAAACGTTCCTTCCAGCAGTGAAGAACACAACTTACAGCTGAATATGCACATTGTAGTGACGAACGAAAAATTCTGGGTCTGGATGATAAATCAGTTTTCCCTCACCCATTCTTTTTTCCACATTTTAATTATTTAAGGGATATCCCAATGCTTCGAATAGAATCAAGAAATAAATAATAAAACGCGTACAGAAGATGTTACGTTTCGTGAAATTATACAGTGTGAGTACTGACTGTGTAAGATAGGATTAAGAAGAAAAGTATTTTTATGCAATGGGAACGAACAAAACGAGTAAAGAGCTCGAATCCAAAAATCAAGAACGCTAAACAAGAGAATAAATCTAAATGCCAAATAGCACAGCAAAACGCCTGCTGAAAAACAGTTGGACCACAGAACGGGGATGGATTTATTAGAGCTACACTAGAATCCAGAAAACACATGCAAAAATTTGAAACCAAAAAGAATACAACAATATTGCTTTTGTAATTTGTATGTTTGAAAGGTTCAATAAAGTTTCTGTTTCCATTACAATGAGGTAAGTGAAACGTGTATTATTTAAAAATTCCCTTTTAATTACCATAATTTATTACCGTTGAGGAGGCACAAAATATTAACCTATAATTCTAAAATTTTGTAAAGGTGTTGTTATTAATAAATAGTAACTTTTAAGCACTTCCGCAAACTGATTAACGAAATTTTTAATTATTTAATAATTTTTGAATTTTATCCATTTTTAGTCCAAGTTTTCACAATTTCTGGCCCATTGAGGTGACAGTAAATATCCATTCAGAGATAAAAGATTTTGTAGGCATTTTAATGATGAGAGTTTACAACTTTTCGGCATTGCCACAAAATGATCCAAGATACTTCGATTTTTTCGTGCAACCCTAAAGTATATACGTTCATTTTTTTTTTTGCTCTATGAACGTCCAGACCGTTTGACTTACCTAGACCAAATATTCCTATTTGAGAACCCTAATTTTCATATCGTTGTAAATTACAGAATATCCCTGTTCTGATAAAATTAAGTAGAAGCTGCTGTGTAACTTTCCTAATTTTTTAAAGATTTTTAAATGTATTTCATTTTTTCAAAAAGTAGAATGATGTTTGCAGCAAAAATAAAAAACTTTTTTTCTGCAAACATCATTCTATTTCTTCTCTACATTATTATTCATATACGCGCTAGAATAACAGTTATGCTTCCGGTGTTTTAATTTATTAGTTCTAGCATTTTTCACTCTTTTTTGTATTTTGTATTTTATTTTACAACTTGCATTTTTCGTAGCATGCTGTAGGCTCTATTAATTATTGTACTGCATATTATTTCAAACAAATG
Source organism: Araneus ventricosus (assembly GCA_013235015.1). NCBI lineage: Eukaryota > Metazoa > Arthropoda > Arachnida > Araneae > Araneidae > Araneus > Araneus ventricosus. Next base: position 151,323 of record BGPR01002559.1, on the reverse strand, counting down.
TTCTTTTTAAAAATTTCTCGCCTTTTCATTCAATCAATTTTCTTATCATGTAACAAAAAGGCTACATTTGAACGTTTTAATTCAAAAAGAAAGGATTCAACGGATATTTATGCTTTTTGGTGAAAGTTAGTGACAATATTTGCAGGAAAAAAAACGTCAAGCGACCGATGGAAAAAACTGGATCCTGATTCCCCAGCAACGCCGGATTATCAGCTAGTTAATCATATTTAAAAAGACAGGATTATATGGAGAGACCTCAGTTTGATCTTAAATTTCAAAGTGGTATAAAAATTGGGGATAATCTTTGAGAAATTTAAAAAAATAATGCAAAACTACATTTAAGGAATCTAAACATTAATCTTTTTCAATCCATACGTAAAACTGAACATTTTTTTCTTATTGATTAAGAAGACAACTTTGTTTCCTTTTATATTTTATCAAAACTACCAGGTGACAGCGATATAAAATATGATTAAAAAATTGAGTGTTTGATTGCCAGTGTAATTTTAAGGAACGGTACAATTTCTTTTAATACCCTGGAATAAAGATTAAGTATTTCCCTATTTCTCTATCCCAAACATATTTTCCTGTCTTTAAATTAAAGAAATATATTAATATAATTATCACGCAAATATTGTTTTATGATTTTCCATTTCAATAATCTTTAAAATTCATTCCATCCTACGTCTGTTACATTTCCAAGTTAACTACTCATCAAATGCGTTCAAGAATCATACTTAATGAATCGTAAGTTAATAAGTCATGCTTCGAAAGCGAATCTCTCTTCATCCTCGCAAGCCAAGTGTGACAACAAGAAAATATTAATGTGACGACAAAGATAGAAAAGGAAGCACATTAATTAGACAAGGATCGTTAAAGAAGAGAGTCATCATCTTTTGATCTAGAAACCCATTCAAACATCATTATCTTAGTAAAGTTATTTGAGTTTGGCCGCTTTTGTTTCGTTCCGCAGCAATGATGTATGCATCGTTTACTTTGTGGATTGTTCAAAAAAGTATATGCTTACATTAAAAACGCAAATGATAAATGGATTGGTTGTTATAGCTTGTGGAGATGTGTAATGACTTAGAATTATTTCAATTATGTTAATGTTGGGCTCTCGATAATTCAGAGCACAACCTTGATTTGAAAATGATATGAAATAGTTTTAACCCTCTTACTGCATAATTTTTTTGAGTTGCCATTTAGATGCAACGTTTGAGAACATGCTCAAATACCATTGCACAAAAAGAATTGCTTTTTTCACATGTGGGGCTTTATTAATTTAATAATATTCAGCGTTTTAATAGCACAAAGTAAGCCTATTAGCTTGCGAAAATCGCAGGATGTAGCAAAAATGAACTTGCTTCGAACCCGCGCGAGTGGAGAGGGTTAAACAGATTCGCAAACTCAATGTATGAAGAAAATAATGCAATTTTAATCTTATAATCTCATTTATGATTGCAGTGAAATAAACTAAAAATATATTCATAATTAAAAGGTTTTAAAAAGTTCCATAAATAAATATTCAAAAAATGCAAAATACAAATATTCTATATTAAGGTGATTGCCTAAGTTCGGGACCATTGCTTTGAAAAAAACTATTTTTTGGTGTATTTTTGATAAATATTACATATAAAACAACAAAAAATTTTTTAAAAAATACAAATTTCTGAAAATGTCATATTTTCATTAATTGACTAATTTGAAACAAATTTGAACAAAATATACATAATACTGTTAACACTCTACACAAAATTAAAATATATCATAATTACCTTTACTCACTAGACAAATAACATAGTTGTCTTCAAAATGAATTAAAATCAAAGAGATTGAAAAGATTGCAAAAATATTAGAAAGGTTTATATGTTACAATATAGACATTATTCTCCATTTTTAAATTTTTTAGTGTAAAAAATTTCAATAAATAAAAAAATTACTGTGAATCAAAATTTTAGTTCAATTTATTAACAATAGTATACAGAAAATATCCCTGCAAATTTTATTAGAATATTTTAATTAGTATTGTAGATATTATGTTAAAGGTTGATAATTTATTTCGAAAAAAAATTTTGAGAAAAACGCTTTTAAAGTTTGTAGTCCGGCTAAATTAGCAGCAGAAGACACTTATTTAATTAGCTACATCTCGGCTTGTAATCGACATAAAATTTAAGAAAAAACGGTGTTGGGAAAAAAATTCCAAATAAAAGAGAAAGAAAGAAATAAAATTTCCATATGATAGAGAAGAAACGCTAAATATAAAAGTTTGAAATTATGAATCCAGCTTCAAACAGCTCACAAAAGTTACACCTTGAAATTAATAACTTGTTGCTAAATAAATTCTTACCCTTTTGAGACCTCAAACTGTAACTACATTGTAAACAACTAAACCTAGTTTGGCGGGTGACTTGACTTGCTATTAGCTTGACTATTGACGATATTCAGCTTTAGTGTTAAATTGTTTCAAAATTTGTCTGGACTCCAATCTGATTCTAATAAATCCGTCTCTCTTGGTTGCACCGTAGACTGCAGCTGAAGCCTATGTGACTAATTTAAAGCATCTTTCCACTGATTGAGTATGACATTGGTAGTTTTGTAAATCAAACACTTCAGCAGGTACGTCATCAACCACCATTTATTTCAAAGTTTTAACTGAAACTCCCATTGTAAGTGGAGGTTCCGTTTTTTCCCAATTCTGCCAATCGCTGAGTTCATGGTAGTCTCCAGCTTCTAAATTAAAATCTGGAATTGTAAACTTTCGTAATCCAATCGATTTCCTTGCTCGTGCCGCCATATTCCGACACAAACCAAGTTCTCTTATGAAGTTTCGATCATCTGTAATCATTGCTATTAGTATATTTTCTGGATTTCCAAAGTAATTGCTCTGAATCTCAGGATCGATCACAGCTTTCAATTCAGCAGACAGTTAACGTGATTTCTTTATTGTTTCAAAGACGTGTTTGGAACCATCCTTGCAGGAGTGGTGAATTTTATTAGTAAACCACATTGGTGCATACACTTTCATAATGTATCCTGCTAGTGTGTATAAACTTTGTGATGGACTATCGGTCGCATGTGTAATCGTAAAATGCGATTTGCCGTCGTTAAGCACCTTGAGTGTGATAATGTTCCAGGTTTTCGTTTTGACAAATTTTTAGAGCACTGGCCGGTAGCCACAGCTTGCCAAACATCAAATATGTACTGTTGATCAGTGCTTAAGTCTTTTCTATTTATTTCTGGAAGGTTAACTTGAATTTTCTCAAACGATACAATTGGGGCAACTGTTCACAATCAACCAATGGTCTTCCAATGATACCTCAGAATGCACGTGGTCCTCTAGTTTTGCCGTCTAAGCGTTTCAGTAGATGCCTTAAAGGAAGCTCATTCGAATGGGGTTGGCATACTAACCACTGTAAGGGTTTTTTGAAAAATAAACTTCGAGAAGCCTTAATACTCCTCCATTTCTTCCAGCATTTAAGTTGGTCCCGTCACATCCAACGGCTACAATGTTATCAACAGAAATTCTGTTCTCTGTTAGATAGTCAGTTATGCTTATGGTGATGTTATTCGCTGTGCCACTAGATAGAGTCACATGGCCTAGGTACTTAGATCCAGGTTCCTGAATTAGACGGTTTCAAGGTCAGAGCATACCCTCGGGATGAATGAATAGGTAGAATAAAACTGTTTTATCTCTGTCTTAGTGATATCTATTTGAAACTTTTCCGCACTATTTGAACTTGATGTTCAGGAGAGAAAAGAACTTATGAACGCCATAGAGTTAAAAAATAAAGCAAGACTTCTAAATCAAGGTCATAGCGGACCCTCAATATGAAAAGGTAGAATAGAAACATTGTAGCTCTATCTTTATAGTACCAAACGACAAGTTTTCGGCACTATTAAAAATTGAAATCGAAAAATTACCTATATTAAAAATAAAATGTTACAAAAACAAAGCAAGTTTTCCAAGGTCAGAGTGGACCCTCAAGATTGGAAGGTAGAGTAAAACTATTTTATCTCTGTCTTTATGGTAACAAATGACAACTTTTCCGCTCTATTAAAAATTGAATTTCAAAAAAAAATATTTTGCCTATACTTTCACTCCACCATACACCTGCCTACAAGGCATATCTCTGTTGGGGTCCGGCCGAACCCCAGATACACTGCTCCAGAAGCCGGCACTCTTCCACCATGACCCTCAAACTCGGATTAACCCATATATCTTTTGTTTTCTCTATTTTAATCGCGTGGCTCTATTTTCGTGAAAATATCTAATTTCATGAGGGAGAAAACCCCCACGATATTTAAAATTTAATGTTTTTTCTTCGTAAAAGATTAACTGTTCAATATTAGACATAATTCAGTTATTCCCCTCGCAAGCAAACAAACAAAAATCTGCTTTCTTGTGCATATTCCTGTATACATGTGTTTCAATGTGATTTTCTTGGCATTATGTAAGGATCGTTTTTTAACCCTCTCACACCGAGAGATTCGGTCTAAAAATTTCCCCTTAACAGCGACGACGGCCGGTCTGAGGCGGTTGGCTTCTTTTGAGAAGCGTTGAGGTTCTGAGATGGCTTCGGAGACAAGCGCGACAGGGCGTCAATTTATCCTTGCCAACCACAGCCCATTTCCATGCGCCTTAAGGGAAGGTTATAACAGGGGGTTGGGTTGTGGGGTAAAGGACCGCCCAGGTTGAAAGACCGAAAGGTTGGAAGAGTAAAATTCACGTCGTATTCCCTGAAAAAGGTCCGGTTTTAAAGGGGCTGAAATAAAAAAGTCGCCTCGGGATTAAAGAGTTTAGTTGATTCTGATTGTATTGATAGGGGAAGACCGCCTATAAATGACTTATACTTAACGTTGAATGATTTATTGTTTAAGAAAATATGCATATCTTGAATACCAGGGGATATCCCCCGATGAGCATATTCCATGATATTCCTTCCCTTTTCATCTCCGTTTTCTGTATTCATTTTTTCTGATTTTTCCGTGTTTTTTGTAATTACATATTTTTTCCGAAACTGAAATAACTCTAAAGATTCTGTTGTGTCATAAAAGATTCTTTATTGCAAGAGCCGTATATTATTAAATGTGCTATATAAACAAAAACTGTTTTTCAAAAATTAGAAAAAATAATTAAAGCTGGAAGATGTATTAATATTAATGTCCAGAAAATACATTTAAGTAACTCATACTACATTATTTTTAATTTCTGGTTCGTTAATGACTTCGGTGCAGTTTCTACAAGAATTAACACACCTGCATTTAACATTTAAATGACCCATCTCTTTTGAAAGCGAAATTAAGTATCAGTTGTCCTTCTCTTTTTTTAGAGATGCATTTTAAAATTCCAGTTGGACGAAACTTCAATTCTCCCTTCTTTATATTTGCATCATGTTTGGTTTATCTGCCTTTGTTGGAAAAGAAGATATATATATATATATATATATATATATATATATATATATATATATACCAGAATTAGAATGATGTTGTATGATGATCATTGTGATATGTATTTATTATTATGATATGTTTTCCTTAAGAACTCCAATTGAGTTCATTTATTAATTTTAAATGTTTTTAATACAAATGATTAGTTATCTTAAAGTTATTGCTATTTGTTATAACATCGTAAACTGCTGCCAAACTCTGCTTCTCCAACAATTTCAACAAAAGAAATTAATAAGCAGAAAATGAATCCGTCAGATACATTTCCATTCTCATTATAATCCGACGGTCTAGATGAGTTATGATGCATTTTAATGTCTTTTTTCTTAAAAAAACAGAAAGCCTTTAAAATGTTCGCAGAACAGAACGCTTTGCTTTGGGGACCGACAATAATTCGAATTATTTCCGAAGAGTAAGATTATTTTTAAATCTTTTATTTAGGAGAAGAGAAAAATATTGTCAGCAGTTAAAAAGATCCATCGTTATTTTTTCCTTCAAGGGAAAAAAAAGTGCACGAAAACCGTCACATTTCTAGATGCATTAATTCAAGAGATTTGTTCCTTCGTCATTAAAAATGAGAAAGAGATTTATTTCCTCTAAAATTTAACTAAAAATGCAACTTTGTAAGATAGTAAAAATAAGTATCATATTTAGACAGTCCGTGTGCTTTTTGATTTCCTTTACCGTTCCTCTTACAATTATGGAATGAACAGAAGAAAATTTATTAAAAGACAGACTGAAGAAATAAGTCAGGAGATAAATATATCAGTGTCCCATTGTGGAAAAAGATTAAATGCTGTCTTTCGCCGGGACGAAATTCCAAGAGAAATGTAAAATAGTACTTATAAAATATATACAATATGAATATCATATATTTTTTAGGCAATTTTAGTTTATATTTTTCTGAATGATTCTCTACATGAGCTTTATACAATAAATTCAATTGTTATTCTTCTTGGTCACGTTACTAATTTGGAATGCATCTTTATGTCAAACTAGCTGTTAACCCGGTGTTACTCCGGCTGTAAATATTTCAATATGCCCCCACCCCATTCCGTTTCTTTTGCTCCAGATATATAAAAAATCCATAAAAAAAAGCCATCTTCAAATTAAAACTTTTTATTCCAACTATTTTCCTTTAATATTTAAATCTATAATTATTCTTAACAACTATTTTTTTGTTGTCATTCAGGGAAAAATAAATTTAAAATTAATAATATTAATAATCTATACTTATAAAAGGAAATGTTTGTGTGTGTCTGCGTGCGATGTCCAGACGAATCTATCGTACTTACATTTACGAAATTTGGCACTCACGTAGTCGTAATGTTGACTCAATGCATCTCGAAGTCCGAATTTTAAAATTTAATCTAGACACTTTTTTATTTAATATTTTGTGTTATTTTTGTTAGTTTTTAGCACTAATTTCTAAATAAAAAAGTTTTGATAATCGTAGGAAGAAAAATAGATACACCATCAAAAAGAGCAGACAAATGTCTTTGTAATGAAGTTAGTTTTAAAATTCTAACGTATTGTACTGAATTTTGAGAAATCTTCAAATAATAATCAGTTTTGAAAAAATAAATCATATTTTATACTAACTTTCCTGCATCCGGCGTTCTAATTTCGTCATGTTTTGGTAATTTTTGTGGTAAAAATAAGAATATTTTTCTTTGATTTAAAACACGAGCTGTTAAAATATCTTCGTTCGTTAATTTTTAATTATTTATTTCTTAAAGGGTGAAAAAAAAAATTCGAATGAAGAACCGCTTCAAAACTGCCATTTTCTACTTGGCTATAGATTTTGTGCAATGTTACGTTCTAAAAATAACACCAGGCGGATGGTAAAGGGGGTGCTGTGGTTTTACGATCCAGAGGAAATATTGTATTGCGTCAGCCTAACTGAAACATTACTCATTTTAACGGACAGGCGTTGCTCGTTTCATGTCGGGTGGACTCATTCTTAAAATTAATTTTTTCTCTTTCATGTTTTCAGATTCCGAGAACAGACATAATAATAATCATATCACGGGCAACGTCGTGCGGGTACTGCTAGTGATATATATAGGAATGCTACATTTTTACAAAATCTTCTACAATTGATACTATTATAAGAGAAATAAATAAAAAATAAAATAAAATAAATTGAAGGGAATGCAAGAGCCAAGTTCCTTCCGGCACAAAAAGAATAATATTTAAGGAGAAATTAATGAAATAAAACAGCAAAAGACAAAAACAAGAAAGAAAAAATGCAAAAACTATTAAAATAAAACATTGGAAGTAATATAACTTTCCTTCATGGATAAAAAAGAATATGAAAAGTGAAAAAATTAAATAAAACATCGAAAAGACGAAAATGAAAGAAATATGCAAACACCAATTAATTAAAGCACTGGAGTATAACTTTTCTTCATTGATGAAAAAAGAAAATTTGTGAAAACAGGCGAAAAATCAGATTCGAATTTTGACATAATTTTACGTCGTTACTCCATCATGTTCTAATTCATCATTGTGCCAAATTTTGGTTTGGTTATATGAAACGATCTGGGTGAGCATAGAGAACGAATAAACAAATATATATACTAAACAAAATTGATCCTTTTTATATACAGATTTCACCGTTGTTGTTTGATAAGATTGAAAAATATGAATTTCATAAAAATTTAAAATAATGTATAAAGGAACTAAATTTTCTGAGCATGTTTTCGAGATGAGACATTTTAATATTAATAATTATTTTAAACGACTTGACTACGCATGTTGAAATTTTCCTAAGTGAAACTGTGTAACTCTAAGAAGATCTGACTTATAATGATGGCGAAATTAAAATTAAAATCAGTAATTAGAAAGCAAAATGAAAATAGGTTTTTTCCGTTTCTAAATTTGTTTTTCAACTCGTTAATGTTATGTTTTGGGAGTGAATATCTATTTCAAATGTCGCATTTGTCGTTTAATTAAATGTTGTAAGAAAAGATTGAAAAAGTTTGAATTTTATGCAAACTGAAATTAACGCTAAAATGAATAATTTTTTCCATCCCTCATTTTGAATATTTTTTTTTACATTAAGTGCTTTTTAATGCAATTTTTTTGAACTAAATTTCAGCGCATGGCCAGATTTTCATGCTTTCTTAATCTAAATATCTAAAATCAAAGAGAATGGAATCATGAAGGTTGCAAATTTAACATGAAACTTCAAATCTAAAATAAGAAGAACAAAAATCCAAACTACACTAATTTAAACTCATCAAATATAAACACACAAATCTAAATTAAAATATTTCCGTTACTGCAAATGTTATTCATCTTTGATAACTTATTAATTCGAAATGCATTAATATTTAAAATATCACTTTTGTTGTTTGATAAGACTCAAAAATATAAATGCAAAATAATCAATTTAATATTAAGTGTTCTTAACTAAATGTCTATGAGCATGACTAAATTATAATTAGTAATAGATACTGTCAACAAATAACTCCTGGCAGGAAATCAAAAATTTGAATTTGAGGAAAATCCTCCTAATAATGTTAACAGAGAGGAAAGTACTGATTGTGAGATATTTAAAAATGAGAAAAATAACAATGAAAGCTTTGAGAAAGTTAAGAAAAACGATGTTGAGAAAATTAATATCAGTGAGGAAACTTATCATGGGCACAATGTGAAAATAGCTAATAATATTAGACTACAGCCCTTTTCAGCAGAAATAATAGATTTAAAGGTTCCAAAAAATATTTCCAAAAGCACAGATATAATTTTTGTTACAAAAACAATAAATTAGGTTATGTAATCAATGAATCTTTAAATGTTCCTACTAACACAAATTTATTTCACACCATAATTGAAAATAAAACTGATAAACTTATCCATGTCAGAAAAAAAATACTATAATTGGTAAACTGTCAACATTTGATGGAAACGACATCATGACTGCTTCTGAATCTGAAATTTATAAAATAAACAACTTAAATTTAAATGAAATTTACAAGATGCGTAGAGGTGAGTTGCTTAATTCTGGTTTCAAACTTGATCATTTAAATGATAAAGATAAAAAAGGATATGCAAGAATTACTTATCAAAAATTACAAAGTTTTATCAAAATCCTACAAAACTATTGCAGTAACTCCAGAATTTTCTCTTTTGCATAATTTTAATTTGCAAACCAAGCCTTATTCTATTCCACTTTTGGTAAAACAGTATGCTCAGAACTAACTAGCGAATGCTTTTAATACCGTTTTAGGGTATCTCGAGATATCATTTTTTTCTCCTATAAAATGAAGTGTGTTTTCTTTCTTTTTAAACTCTAATATGTCAGAGTAAATCTTTAATGAAAAGATTAAGTTTTTGAAAGTTCTGTTATGTTTAACTAGAAGTCTGCAGCAATTTGCAAAATATATTTTTACGTATATAATTATGGTACACTTCGTTATTTGTCTGCCATACCATGTGCATCGGAAAAATGAATTATATTGTATATAGTAACCTGATGTATTAATGAGTATAATCAAGAACTCTATCTGTTAAAGTTGGCAATTAATTAATTTTAAAAATTGCAAATAAAAATATTTTAGTCAAGAAATTTGATCTCTCGTCCTTTTCTTTCTATAAGGCCAACATCTAACAGGGCTGAATGCAGGATTGTGGTAATTGTAAATGCATTTGAATACGAACAATGTTGAGTCTTTTAAATTTCAAATATTTCGGATGAATGTATAAATAATAATAAAAATAAACAAAACCAAAAATGATTTTCTGACTCTCCATTTAAGGTACTACTAGCTGTATGACCCGGCGTTGCACGGGATAAATCGAATAATACCTGAGGTCACGTGACACATGCCTAATGTGTGTTCTAATATTGTTGAAGTGTGTTGTATTAGTGTTTTCACCTCCTGCTTCAGCTGGGTGTAGACGAGAGGTCCTGTGATAAATTTGGCCATGAATTCTGAAGCAATACGCTCCTCTCCCTGTAGACGGTACAATCTGTGCACCCATTGACTCACTGGTACGACCTTATGTTATTTTTGAAATGCACTGATAATTCATCGGAGCCATCCATGAATCCTTTCATTTCCACTGGATAAACTGAAGCCTGCTCAATTATATTTCCATTATGACAACAATGAGTGTAAATTCCTCTGGTATTCTTTTCATTCCGGAAATACAACCCTCCGCATTTCAGACAGAGATAGTCCATTTCTCCACAGTTGTGTTCTTCAGCTCAGAACAGTTCTAGCTGTATAAAAATTTGTATCTGATGGTGATTTTGTTCTTCAATAACATTTAGACGGCGTTCTCTTGCATGTTGTAGCATGGCTGACAATCGGCTATTTCTTTGTTCATCTGTTCCTTCGGCTCTTCTTCTCTGGCCACATTGTGCCATTACTGCCAATCGGCTATTCTTTGTTCTTATGTTTCTTCGGCTATTCTTTGTTCTTATGTTTCTTCGGCTATTCTTTGTTCTTATGTTTCTTCGGCTCTTCTCTCCTGGCCACGTTGAGCCATGTCTGACAATCGGCTATTTCTTTGTTCTTCTGTTTCTTCCGCTCTTCTGTCCTGGCCACGTTGTGCCACAGTTGACAATCGGCCACTTCTTTCTTCTTCACTTTCAACAACTCTCTTTCCCGTTTTCTAATTCCTCCCATCTACTGGCAGCACCCCCTGTAATTCCTATTTTTCTTTTAGGCATCGGAAAAAGCGAGAATTAAACAAAGCAAAAATAGTAACTTCCAAATATCAGCTTAAAAAAGAAGCTTCAACAAATATTTAAGCTTTATCAAATCAATGCATAATGATTAAAATCACTAACATAACTAATCTATATCTTTCGGCACATAACTTTACAGAAACAAAACACCCTTTTTAATTTCGTTAAAATGATTTTGTTGGACGTTATATCACGGGATAAAAAAAAGAATTTATACACTTTCAACAATAATTTTTTTTTTATTTCTGTCAGCGTCAATTTTTTATTGTTGTTGTAACAATGTTCCTTAAAGCAAACGAATTCAATAATAAAATAAATTTTGAATTGCGCTGTAACAATGAAAAGTATTGTTATAAAGTATCCGAAACAATGAAAAGTATTGTTATCAAGTATCCGAAACAATGAAAAGTATTGTTGTAAATTAGTTTTTAATTAATATCTTTTTCACTAATTACAATTTAGATATTTAAATGGCCGAAATGGATTCCTTGAATTATTCCCCATCTTTTGGTACTTTCCGCGCGCTTCTCCGTTCGGCTAAGATAAAAGGACATACATACATACGTTTGTTTGCCTTCGAAAAAAGGATAGATTCTACCATGGCAATTTTTGCAAAATTCCTACAATTTTTATCTTAATCTTTTAACTGTCTTGTTACCATGGCTTGTTTACAATAAATAAATGTGTAATGCTTCGCATGAGCATACAACAATTGATTAGAGCGCTATTATTCTAGAATTATCGCATTTAAGAGGCTGGTTTAAAGTAGTGAAAATTTTCTGATGAGATTATTTATTAAATATTTTTAAAATAAATCTTCCTTCGAATAATTTAACAGCTGCTTTGAATATCGAAATATATTCTACAACTTATGGTACGTAAATAAAGCCATACATGTATATCTGCAAAGATGTATTTATATCAAAAATCCACCACTATTTTATTTCAAACCATTTCTATATAAACTTTCACGACTAGAAGAGTCCTGTAGTATATAAATTATTTATAGTTTCTTTTATATAAAGCTTAGATTCTTATATTCGGGCTAGAACGAAAATTAGAATTTTTTTTACCAGACGAATCGAGAATGTTCTTGGGATGGATAATTCTTATTGTCCAGTAGGATATGGTATACGCCCATAGAGAAAAGAGAAACCGAAGTTTCTTGAATTAAATATATCTATAACAGAGCTCACCACACAGAAGCTGCGAATTCTCAAAATGAAATCGTGAAAAATACCATTTGTGATTATGATGCGTTGTAGTGTTTTGTATGGATCAAAGCCAATCAAATCATTTTAGAGACTCGAGTACAAAATAAATTTAATGTCAATTTCAAATCTTCTTTGAGACATATCATAAATGATGGAAAAATTTTTAATCACAATGGATAACATTGTGCGCATATTCCAAGCAAATATTTATATAATTTATTGAATCCCAGATAGCAATTTTAGTTTGCAGCAAGCTTGCCACAAATTTGTCATGACAAGAGTGCAAGTTTGCCACAAATTTGTCATGACAAGTGTGCAAGCTTGCAGTAAGCTTGCAGCAAGTTAACGAAAGCTCCGAAGTCACCATGAAACGAACTTGCAGCAAGTTTGCCGTGTCAAACTCATTGCAAATTATAGCAAAAACAGAACACGAACACAACCCAGGATAGAACTCGCGACCTCCCGGTTCCGAAGCGGGGACGCTAACCGTTGAGCCAGCTGAACTCTGAGAGGAGAGGATAGATTTCGCTAAAACATCGTTCGATGCGATTCGTATACGATTTATTTTAAACTATTTTCTGGTTTTCATTAATTTTTTGAGTGGAGAATACGATTTGAAGTCAAAGAGAGAGCGATTTTCGCTAATAACTACGTTTTGCTAGTAGAATAAATTATGAAATTAGAGTTCAAAAGTAATTACTTTAAAATGGGACAAAATGTCTAGTTATTATTTTTCAACAAACACCGACTGTTTTTTAGATTTAATTTTGTTCATAAACGTTAAAATTTCAAAAAAAATAAAAAAAGAAAATGGCGATATAGTTTTCTTTAAAGTGAGAGTGATATATTTAGTAAAAAGATGGAAAATGCTTCAAAAAATTTTTTTATAAAAAAGTTATTTTTTTCACAAATTATCATTGATTTATTGAATTAATAAAAAGAATTACGGTCTAGGAGATGCTATTAAAAATCGGATGTTTTTTAAAACAGAGACAAAGATAATTATCTCTTTATTGTGCTATCTTTGCAGGAAGCTTGTTTTGCATACTTGCTGCAAGTTTGATTTGCAAAGAGGTGGCGCTACTTGTCACATCGAACTTGCTACAAGTTCGATTCAAGTTTGACGCGTCAAATTTTGCCATGACAAGTCAAAATCAAACTTGCTGCAAACTTACGTGCTATCTGGGATACTATCCGCTTTCGTAGACCAGTTTGTTCTCCGGGAATCTGATTTCAATTGAATCCTGTTTAATTTTATTTTCATGGTTGCTTTAACAACCTAATTTTAAACTTTATATTCTGGTAGTGAATGACCTTGTACTTTTTCTGCTCATTGTCTACATAAATGTCCCTAATAGAATCAAATAACTGACCATGCCATGTAACATCTAATTGCACATTGCCAGCGCCATCTTCACTTTTTTATTTCCCTTTCAAAATATGCATTAGATTTCAACATTAATATGGCGCGGCACATTTTATGGCCAGCGGCATGTTAGCTGAATTAAAACATAAAGAATGAAAACATAGCAACCGTAACAATCCAGTTTATTGGATATGTCTTTTATTATTCGTAATAGCTCAGACAGCTTGGTTTACATATTTCTTAAATATTTTCATGAAATAAAATATGAAAGCAAAATTTATTAATATATTACCTCAAATTTCAAAAATGAAAGAGAAACACAGAATTAAATATTTATTTAAACAATGAAAACGGATTGATTTTCGTTGCAACAATGGAAAGTATTGTTGTAAATTGTGCCAGAAAATATTTTTAAAAGCTTATTAAAATTAGAAAAAAAATGTGCGGGAACTTAATTGATATTATTGAAAAGGTACTTGTTTGCTCTTTCATATGGTGTAAAACTGATTTTTGTGCTGCAATCGGTTTTGAGGATATTAAGGAAAAACGCAAACATTTCGCTTAATATTTATTTAATTAAAGTTCTAATTAAATTATCAAAAAAAGAGCTCCGAGGTGCACATTCCCACCCTCCTAACTATATTTTTGACAAATTTCGTAGCTCTAAATCCAGCAGTCTGGCCTGTAGAGCAACAACACACAGATACACACACACATTCTCTTTTATTATTAGTAGAAATTATATATAGAGATACAAGTTTTGATGACTTATATACCTTTGAAATCGGATTATTCGAAACTGATGGAGTACGAATTAAAAATTCGAATTATTAAAATATTCGAATTAAGAAAAACTAAAAAATAAGTAGATCAATATAAAACAAAAGATTTTAGGTAAAGTATGAAATAAATATTTGAAAATGTTTAGTTCTGCCGAATTGAAAAAATATGAAAATGATAAAGTAATGTTTTTATTATTGCAGTATGTTTTTTCAGAGAATTTCGCTATTTATATCCGGCTGGAAGTTAGTTTAAGATAAACCAGTAATAAATCAGTAACAAATTATTAAACTTAAAAAAATAATAAGATTATAACAAATGAACAATTCTGAAAAAAATAATTTGAATGCATATGAATTTAATGCGAAACTAGAAAAATTCAGGTACATTCGAATCGCTTTTAATTATTTTAAAATTATAATTGATAAAGAATTTTAAAAAATTATGTAATTTAATATATGTACTTTGTCTGTGCTTTTGATTAAAATTAAAAAAAGTTTGATTTCCTTCACTGCAAAAAAATATTAATATTCTATGAATTAGCACACGATTAACCATCAAAAATTATTTTGGCAATGAATTATACAAATTACCAGACGATTAAGTATTCATATATATTTTAATAACTAATTTGTTATCGTATGAGCTCAACATAGGCTAAAATCTTATTTTTTATGGAAAAATATTATTAATTATGCTTCACTTTAGAAAAGCTTTATGAGTTATGCACCACTTTTGAAATACAGATATATGTAGAGTTTTGTGGAGGAGAAACTACGGATAATTGACCCTCTGTGGTTTTCTATGAATGCGAGATATTTGGTAATTTGTATGTGGGTAAATATGTTTTGGGTGTTCAAAGGTAAATATTCACATTTTCATTCATCAGTGGATTAGAAGCTTACTATTGAAGATATAAAGAATTAAAATATTTATGAATTTTAAGGATACTTCTAGCTATAATTTTTTATACTATGTTAAGCAGTATCCTAATTCTTTAAGTGGTTTAATTTTTAGATTATTTAGAAAAGAGCTTAGCTTACATAGAAAAAGAAAGTTAGGGATACTTGACCCTATCAAAATGCTACTGCAGCTTCGATGTTGTTACTGACCGAAGAACATTGCGTAGTTTTTTTTCAGATTTTTGGTTCAGTTTGTCTCAAATATGGACACTCAAATGTAGGGAGTAATTATGTAAAAATAGTTAAAAATAGTTTGCAAACAATTATTAAATGAACTCACTTTGGAACTAAGTATATATGTAGATTTTGAGTATGTTATACTTAAAAATTGCAACATTTAAAAAATTAAACAGCCATGCTGAAAACAATGCAGCTGTTTTCTCTTATTAAATATAAATCATGCACAATTTTTAAATAAATTTTAAATACATTATTTTTCATATTTTATAAACTTAAGTGGTGTAGTATTTCACTAAATTTAGTACTTTACAATAATTTAAGCAACGCAAATATCATCGGATGACATAGAAAACCCAGTAGTTAAAGTTTAAATTGTTAAAAGAATAAATTAACAAGTTATTAATTTCATCATTTATACTAGCATTTCTTTCAGAAAACGAATGATCTCTTTTATTCGATTGCTTCCACTCATACGAAAGAACCTATGCAAATACTAAGGCATTATTAAAATTTTAGTGCTTTTGATCAAAATATATTCAGGCGGAAGTGAAAATCACATAGAACTTCCAGCCGGCTTATATACTATAATTTTTCGGTAAAAAATAAATTATTTTCATAGAAAGTTTCTGTTCTTTAGACATTTCTAACGCATTAAGTATTGATTCTAAGATATAGATAATTGTTTTTAAGATGGCACTTAAATTCCGAAAAGAATTGACATTCTATCACCAACATTTAAACGTTTGCAAAGAACTTCGCTATCCGAATGTGGAAACGAACCCTTTTATATCGAGAGCTCAAAATTTTAAATATCTTATAATGTATACATGGTATACTAATTAAAATTTATATTTCAGGTTATTTTTCTTAAATGAATATTTTTATAGCATCAGAAAAGACTATTGCCATTGAAAAGTGTGAAGTAAGTGCAATTTTAAATATGTAGATACCCCTTATGAAACTTTTTGCCTTCAAATCTTTTAGTATATGTTATTTCCATTAAAATGGTTTAATCTGTTTCTATATACGATTAACGACGGCATAATAGTACTGTGTGTTTTCTTCCCACGATTCCACTTGAGTCAGAATATTCACACGCAGCATATTGTTGGACGGATTTTATGGAAGATCACTACAGCAGAACAATTTTAGTGGTAGTACAACAGGCGTTCAAACAGTAAGTTACACTTGTTCTCCCACAGACGGCAGCATGGCGAAACAAGAGCGAAGCTTGCGAGGATGATAATTGAGTTCCACGGCTTCCCAGCGGTAATGATTTCATCCGGATAGTTGCAATCGTTCCTGCGTAGTACGAAAAAAATGGCGCTTCAGCTGGAAACTTACTACAACGTTGAAGTACGTGAAACAGTACGTTAATTACGTGCAAAACGTTTCACGAGTTCGGAGATTCATCGTGAAATATCGGTAGTGTATGGGCCACATGCAATGTCACATCTAGCCATTGTGAGATGGTGCCAGCAATTTGAAGACGATCGAACAGACTTAAACGATGCGGAAAGGCAAGGAAGGAGGCCAATAACAGACATGGTGCAGCGGGTGGAATACATTATTCTCAGCAATCGCAGAGTGAGCGTCGCACACAATGCACAGGAGTACGGAATATCCGTTGGCAGTGCTCATTCCATCGTCCGTCACCGACTAGATTATCGCAAATTGTGTTCACGATGGGTTCATTTTTATTTGACTTCTGAACACAAAGGAGCAAGGTTTGCGGCTTCCCTGGAATTCCTTCAACGTTTTTCTGCGGAAGTCAATTTTTGCTTAATCCGCATCATTACGGGTGATGAGACGTGTTTGCATCACTTCAACCCAGAAAAGAAGCAAGCGTCGATGGCGTGAAGACACACATCGTAGCTTCTGAGAATAAAATCCAAAGTTCCCCCATCAGCTGGTAAAGTCATGGCTACTGTTTTTCTTCGATTACTAAGGAGTCGTCTACACCGAATTTATGCGGAAGGGCACAACCATTAATGCTGAGTCGTACTGCGAAACACTAAGAAGTTTGCGCAAAACTTTGTAGAACAAGAGACGTGGAAAGATAAGCAAAGGCATTGTCCTGTTTCAGGACAATGCAAGACCTGACAAGGCAATCACAATACAGGGTTTGCTTCGCAATTTTTGATGGGAGGTCTGGCAGCATCCACCGTACAGTGCCGATATGGCACCATGTGACTCTCTCGTGTTCGGCAAGCTCATATAACTTTTCGGTTGAAGACAATTTTCCAATAATGGCCAGTTTCAGACACCTGTTCTAAGTTGGCTCCAGAATCAAGAGGCGAGTTTCTATAGTCAGGGCATCGAACGATTAGTGCAACTTTCCTGCAAATGTCTGAAAACTGGGAGATTATGTAGAGAAATATTTTGGTGTATGTGTGTCATATCGTATTGTAGTGCACTTCTCAATAAAGTGTTTTTAACCTACATTGTTCTAGTGTAACTTACTTTTTGAACGCCCCTAGTACAATATATCAAATTACATTCTTGTAGCTCGATCCGATTTCATGTTATTCCGTTCTAAGAATGAGAAGCACAATTTTAATAATTATCACTTTGGGTCTAAAGAAAGAATAACGTATGCAAAATGAATAAAATCGCCAGACAAAAATTTGAAAATTACAAAACTTCCAAACAACGTTGAAGGAGAAGGGTAAGGAAAGGATGATTATAGATATTTTGAGACTACGGAGATTTAAATTATATATCAAGTGTGGATATTGCATGAAGCTGAAGAGTGTATTTCATAAATTCCAAAGCACTTATGCAGTTTTCACGCATGTAGTGGCAACATATATATTCAAGTCCATGAGACTATTGATAAACGGAAAATATGGCATCATCTACACGTGAAAGCGACCTTGGAGTTACTAGTTTTGTTTGGAGTATAACATAACTCCAATATTTAGATGTAGGTAATTAATAGAACCTAGGCGACACTTGCACTTTGAGTGGAGGTAAACGAGTAAAACCTCGAACATTATCAACTTACTTTTATCTAAGTAGTTGCGTCTTTTAAATTCTGTTATTTAATATGCACACGGATAAACCGATTATCTGACTGTATACCAGTAGTAACTTTTGATGTAATATTTGATACATATCTTCAGTTTTATTAACAAAACATACTCTGAATTTCAACAGTCAACTGATTTTGTATCTGGATTTTCATCTTCACCTGCAATCGGTCGAACACATTTTCCTTTGCAGAATGACTTCAAAACTTTTATAGAAATCTACAATATTTCTGTAAAATCCGCATATGAAATATCTGCTCACAAGACATTCATTCTTTTGAATTATTATGCTGACAGACATTTTTTTTCGAATCCAACGATAAAAGTTTTAAATTCAACAACCCCTGGAGGTCGAATTTTTGACGATTAAAATACAATCTTTTCGTATACGACAGAGTCACAGAAAACTTTTAAGGTACAGTCTCGGAAAAATAAAATAAGAGCTATCGCAAGGTATAAATTTTCATAACATATTTTTTAGAAACGTCCACTAAAATATTTCATATCTAAGAAAGTCATAACTGGTCGTCTACATATTTATAATTCCACTAACTACAAAATTTCGAATAGAAATGAAACTTTCATCAAGAAATTTAAAAAATATATCAAAGTTTATGCTCAGATTCAAAATTTCCTTATCCTAGCTTTATTCGTTTCGAAATTATAAGCAAATAAATGTTTGAGTCTAAAGTTCAAAGTCAAATCTTGAATTTTTATTGTTATATTGAGAAATAATATAGTTAGGTTCCGAAAATTTTTGCTTTATTAATATGAAGTATTCTTCTTAGTATTGGCTTACACTTTTGATTTCAAAATAATTTTTAGCACTTTAAAAATGTTGCGAAAGTTATCAAATCTGATGTTTAAATATTTTCGAATAGCAATATTTATAAATTGTAAACGCAATAGGTGCAGAAATTTATTTTAAAATCCCAGACAAAATTTAAACTTATTCCTGTGGTTACTTTTGAAGTTAACTTATCTATTTTTACTGTAAAACGATGGAGTTAAGGGGCAACATATATTTCGAAAAAGCGCCATTTTCTTCATTTGGTATTTTCTTGCATATTGGATATTTATGACATTACTTTCTAGGTTTAGTGTTGTTTGATATGAGTTTGTTCTAAAAAAATCACTATCTGAGCATTTTCACTTCTGGCGAGATACAAAAATATGCAAAAGAAAAACTAATTTTTTATTTCATTGTGTTTTGAAAAGAATAACAAGATCTAAATTTACTTAAAATTTACAGTAGAAATAAATCAGAAATGATGAATATTATAGCATCAAATTTTAAAACATAATAGGCAAATTATAAATAAAAAATATTTAAGAATAACGTTTGAATAACAATGAATTTAATTTTAATCCATAGAATAAATTCAATTAGTTTCAAACTGTTTTTAAATTATTAAAACCTTGTTATTGACAAAAATTTTAATTTATGAAATTTAATGTTGGAAGTTCGTTTATATAATGCGAATGATAATAAGGATATCATTGACTTAGAATGTAAAAACAGACAATAAAATTAAAATTGTGAAACTTAGAATAATCCAACAATTTATTAATTTAAAAATTAATAATAACGTTTCTTTACAACAAAAAATAATCTCTTTATTCGATTACTTCCACTAATGTAAGAGAGTCTATGCAAATATTTATGCATATTAAAATTTTATGTCTGTGATCAGAATTTATTTAGGCGAAGAAAAAGTTATACAAAACTGCAAGTGCTTTTCGATATCATAATTTTTGGCAGACAAAAAATGTTTAAAAAAATTTGTTTTACAGAACGTTTCACGCACCACGTGTTTTTATTGTAAAATGCAGATAATTACTTTTAAATTAGTGCGAAATAAATGAAAATTTTACTTGCGATATTTCAACGCAAGCAAAGAACGTCACTATCTAAATATGGAGGTGACCCCTTTTATTTTGAGAACACAAAATGTAAAATATATTCCAATCTGTTCGTGACATATTAACCAAATTTTATATCTTGGCTATTTTTTCATGATGAACTTATTTATAACGTCAAAAAAGTGTGATGCTATGAAAAAGTTTGAAGTTAGTGGAATTTCAAATAAGTAAATGATCCCTTTTGAAATTTGGAAATTTAAAATGTTGTGATAAACGTTATTTCCTATGAAACAATACCTTTTTTCTTAAATCTACAATGAACAATTGCAGGAAAACGCTTAGAGACTCACTTTAATTCCGCGTCTTTACTGAAAGGTCATAAATTATTTCACCCATTTAGAAATTTGATTTTTAACAAACCAATAATATAGCAGCTACGGTTTTTTTAATGAGATAGTAGTTAGCAACGCTTCAAAAACGTTCTCGCTTAGAGTATTCAAATTTTTAGTCTCTAAGTAAGAACTCCATTCCGTGTTGGCATGAGAATTTAAGGAGCTAAAATCTCCCGCAATCATTAAACAATTTCATCAGAGGCTGTTTGTCTTCCAGAACTTTTCCTATGTTGCACATTGCCTGTTACAATGGATTTGCTTCTATGAAATCAACGATCGAATCCTCCTTCTGATGGACAGTAGACATTTTGACTCTTACATTGGGGAGCTCTCGTTGCAGCTAATATAGAACACTGTAACGGCGTGCCACCTGAAAAAAAACTATTTGCACCACTGTCTCAGTTAAAAAAATCCACTGCTGCTATCTTATTGTTTTTTTAAAAAAATAATAAGCTTTGGAATGGTCCACTATTTTATGACCAACCTGTACCATAGGTTTTCGGACTTCCTAATACCAATTTCAATACAAGATTCAAAACGACTAACGGAAGATTTACAGAACTATAACCATGACAAAGGAATGACTTATAGGAGAAAATATCCCAGACATTTACATCACATTTCCAGGAAAACTCAGGGCCTGGCCTCAAGATATTAAATGTTTTGATTGAAACGTATATTGGTACTGTTGGTATTGAGCTCCTAGAAAAATATCATTGTTAAATTTGGGATTGAGATAGCTAAGAAACGTGAAAATACTTGGTGATTCCGGAGCATTCCATTCCGAAAATATCTATACGCATTCTTTGGTTCGTTGTTCTGTTATCGTCCTCAGCTGAATTCCCAAAATGGATTTTAACGAGCACTTTTTCCTAAAAGCAATACATTCTGTTTCTAATCTAAACTCAGATTGAATATTTTAAAGTGTCCACTAATCTTTGAAATATCCTTTCCTAGGTATACTTTGTTGTTTCGAAATAGATTAAGAAATACTACAAGTATAATTTGTTCAAAAATCACCGATAAGTAGGATACAGCATATTCAAGATAAGAAAACGCTTAAAGCGTCAGATGATTTTCCTTTGAACTCCTATATGTCTTATAAAACATTTCTCAAATCTTGATGTTCGTTAGCCAGGGTTAATCGAGTGTGCTGAATGAAAGATTATAGTTGGTGCAAGGTCCATATGAATCCGGATATTGTTCAGACTTTTAAGTTTCAAATATTTTGATGAATTTATAAATAATAATAAATAAAATAAACTAAAAAGAGAATGATTTTCTTTCTCTACATTTATGATACTATGCTACTATGGTAAATTTTGTAAAATTCCTATAATTTCGTTTTTTAATCTGTCAACTGTCATGTTACAAAAGCGTGTTTTGTAATAAATGTGAACATTCATCAATTGAAAAGTAGTTGATTATTCTAAAATTAACATAGGTTTGAGGCTGCTTTGGGGTAGTACTAATTTTCTAATGAAATTATTTAGTAATTTTTTTGGAATAGGTTTTCCTTCGAATCATTCACATCTGTATTCGAATTCAAAGATACTCTACAACTTCGTGAACATAAATAAGACCAAACATTTATATGTACAAATGTGTGTTTATAAAAAAACCCACCAATACCACTAATTTTAATACAGTCTGCTTCTATATAAAATTTCTTAAATATTAACAACACGGTGTTAACAGTGAAAGGAAACAAATTAATATTACTTTTATTTAAAACTTGGAGTCTTATTTCCGAGTTGGTGAACGAAAATTAGAATTTCTGTTTATTTTTGGACTAGACGAATTTTGAAAATTACAGCACGCGAAGCTAAATGCCCTGTGATTGGATAATTATTAATGTCCGATTGGACATGGTATACGCCCAGATCGAAAAATTAAAGAAGTTTCTCGTCTTTAATAAATCGTAGAAGTTGCCATTTGTGATTATGATGTGTCATTGTGCAGCGCATGGATCAAAGCCAATCTAATTATTTCAGACACTCAAGTATAGAACAAATTTAATGTGACTTTCAAAACTTCTGTAAGACATATTTTAAATGATCGAAAAATATATAATCGTATGTAAAACATTATCCGATTTCGTATGCAATGAATAACATTGTTTTGTTTGGAATTCCCCGTAACATTTGAAAATTGCCGTATCCAGGAATAGATCTACTTTCTCAAAAAATTGTTTTTATCTTGAATTTCGGTGGTTTGAAATGTATTCCAAGCAAATATTTGTATACCTTATTGAATATTACAGATTATTAATGTTTTATGTTTATTACACACCGATGAAATCGTGTAATTTGAAACCCGTGGAGTGCGAAATAAAAATCTAATTTATTAAAACATTCGAATGAAGAAAAACTGACTCTAAAAATAAGTACAGCAATATATAGATGCCAAGAAGATACAAATTATCTTATTTTCAAGAATAACTTTTGAATACAAATAAGTTTAATTTGAATCAATAGAATAAATTCAGGTAGCATCAAATCATTTTTAAATTACAAAATTATGTAATAAAAGTATCAACTTCGTCTATGTTATCGATTAAAGTTAAAATAACCAGTGTTCTATGATCTCTGTAAAAAATTGTCAATAATATGTAATTTAGCAGAATATTAAGTATCCAAAATTATTTCGGCAATCCTATGTACATATTAGCAGATGATAAAGTATTGATATATCATTTAAAAACTAATTTGATATTGCATGAGCGCTAGATAGAATAAAATTTTACTTCTTACGGAGAAGCATTTCATAAGCTGAATGTATTATGCTCCAATTTTTTAATAAGGAGATGTTTAGATTTCCAGTGCAAAATTGGTTATAATTAAAGCTGCACTTTCAAAAAGCTGTAGAAAAAGAACCAGTGGTCAGAATGACCTGATATTTCATCTGAGAATACGTGAACCAATTGGAATTTGTTCTGAGAAATAAAAAAAGCTCAAAAGTTGACCGAAGGATGGCGTTGTACTCGTGATAAAATGCTAAAAATCGATTGCTTTAAAAGATATGCTAATTTTAAGATGCTAATTAAAAGACATGATATGTTGTTGTGGCACTCTCTGTTCAAACCCCGACCACCACGACAAGGTGGTACCACAGGGGATAGGGGAAAAATCAGTTTCTAATTGTCACTAGGACAAAAACCGAAGAAAAAGAAAAAAATGAAATCGGTTTTTAATTTTCTCTAGGCCAAAAACTGTAGAAAATGAGAAATGAAATCGGTTTTTAATTATCACTAGGCCACAAACCGTAGAAAAAGAAAAAATCTGAAGAAACGATCAGGAAAAGGAAGTCGGCTTCAACTTGCTTAAGAAATATTCAATATGCTGTCCACCATTTTCTGCTATGAACTGGAAGCCGAAAACAGCATGTTCCACAACAGATTGGAGTGTTTCAGTGGTGATATTGTGGATGTGTTGCGTAATGCGGTTTTTCAACTCAGCTAAGTTCGCAATCGGACCCCCGTACAGAACAACTTTTAGGTAACCCCACAGCCAATAGTCGCATGGATTCAGGTCAGGTGATCGTGGCGTCCAGGTTGTTAGGAAATGGCGACTGGTAATTCTGTTATTTCGAAAATGCAGATTCAACAGCTGCTTCACTGACGTTGCAATGTGCAGAGGAACTCCATCTTGCATAAAAAATTTGCTGTCCACACATCCGCGCTGTTGTAGTGCTGGAATGAGCTGGTTTCGCAAAAGAGATTCACAACGTGTACGGTTACAGGACCCGAAGGACCAATCTCCTCGAAAAAAAGGGCCAACGATAAATGATAATTTTGAGAATTAACAGAAGATGGAAATGGGCTTTGTCGGTCTTTAAAATGTTCCATGGCCATGCATTATCCACTTTCATTCGAGCAAGAAATTGCAGCGCGAAAACGTCTCGTTTTGACAGGTCAGAAGGAACCAACTCCTGAATTTTGAAAGGATAGCATTGCAGGATGTTTCGTAAAATTTTACGATGAGGATAGAGGGGAATGTTCTGAAAGTGATTTATACAAATCCGATGAAAACGACTTTTAGAATATCTTTATGACATTCAAAACAAATTAGGCTCATTTGTTTTAACTTCCAATCTTTTCGTAGTTTTATAAGACTTCTTTGACCACTTTTTGGTAATACGAGTAATCTGTAGATATAAAAAGGATTTATTCATGTATTAATGAAACTTCAATGGTCAAATAATTTCCGATTAAGCAAACTTACTAAGCCTGAAGAATGCATAATCTTAATTTTAAGATACTATTAATTTTTAACATCTGTTAAAAGTCTTTAGCTTAATATGAATACAAAATAATTTTTATTATACATTTTTAAACAAGAGAAGAATGTATTACCTAGGTTAAGATTTCCGAATTTTCACATTCCCCTGTGTTGATCTATCTCCGGTGTGACAAGGAATTTATCTTGGATAAGGATGCCAGTAATGAAATCGCTCGAGAGAGACGTGCAACAAAACGATATTGGGATCTTTGGGACTCCTTACACCTTAAGGATGATGTTTTATATTGTAAGTTGGTGAGTTGATGATGGGAGCTCTTGTCGTTGGCAACTAATTCTCCCGAAAAGCGGAATTCAAGAAGTTATGCGAGGGATTCATACAGCGCAAGTGGAAATCTTTTTGCAGTCATGAAAACTTTGAGCAAAATACAAGAGCGATTTTATTGGGATCGACTTCTCGCCGACGTCCGGAAAAGGTGCTGAGAATACCACGCTTGCGGACCCCGAAAAGGACACAAAACAAGAACTAGAGGTCACTTACAGCGCTAAAATGTGGGCGCATCTTTCGAAAGAATGGCTTTGGATATTTTAGGACCTCTTCCTGTAACTACAAAGGGCAATCGGTATGTACTGGTATTGATGGACTATTTTACCAAATGGCCAGACATCCAGATCCAGAATGGCCCCATTCCAGATCAGGAAGCCTCGACTGTGGCTGAAGAACTTCGTACCTCGATTTCGCGTTATGGCGTACCTATGATATTACATTCGGAGCAAGGTACAAATTTTAATTCCGCTCCCTTTACTGAGTTTTGCAAGCTTTTAGGGATTCTGAAAACTCGAACGACCGAGATGGCATGGTCGAGAGGTTTAATCGAACGATTTTAAATCATCTATCTTTATTTGTATCGAAGAATCAGACTGACTGGAATGCACATTAACATCTCTTTCTCTTGGCCTATAGGAGCGCGGACCATGAAGTAACCGGATTCACTCCAGACGATATGCTTTTTGGTCGAACACTGCGATTGTCCTGTGATATCATCTTTTGACGACAGCGTATTACGCCTTCCTCGTCGAATGAATTCCTGAATAATTTAGAGGACCATTTGGAAAGCGTACATGCATTTGCCAGAGAGCAAATTAAATAGACCAGTGAACGAATGAAGACTCGTTACGACTAAACAGAAACAGACTATCATTTTAAGGAGGGAGATCAAGTCTTGATGTATAATCCGAAGCGACAGATGGGACAGAGCCCGAAACTGCAGCATAACTGGGAAGGACCTTATACTATCATCAAGAGATTGAACGATGTTATCTACAGAGTTCAGAGGTCACATAACGGCAAGCCAAAAGTTATTCACATTAATCGGTTAGCTACTTTTGGGCTACTAATCATATATCTATGTTATGAGACTGCCGGAACGTGCAGTCTTTGTAGAGGGGAGAAGTGTTACAATGATGTAATGTCGCTTTCCTGCCTCTCTAGTCTAATAGTTGGGTAGGGAGTTTTACAGGAGTAAGTATTGAGTGACGGACTGTGGCGATCCCTGTACGCCTGAAATTGGCGACCATTTTGGCGACATACTAGTTGACTTCGGCTACAAAACGAAGATTCCCGAAAATGCTATTAATTTCTCGATATTTCTATTAGGGGGCCAAGATCAGGGTTTATCCTGAAAATTCTATGTGACGTCGAGGAGAGTATAAAAAGACAGCTCTTGGATCACGTTAATGTGTTGATCGACTGGAACGACTTTGGAATTTTGTCTGCATTTGTGGAAAGTCGGTGAGTTGAGCTCTATTAAAAGTGCTGTTATTGTCAATATTAGTGATTTCCTGACCTTGTGTTTCTAAATCTGAAAGTGCTGCTATTGTTATTACTTGTGAATTATTGTTTGTTTGTGCTGCTAATTTCTGCAAGATCTATTGTTTCTGTTATCTGTGTTTTCCTGTATATTTGTGAATAAACTATAATCCCCCATTATCCTGCGTATTGGACTGTTTACACCATACACCCACAGAACGATTTTTGTAAAATTATTCATTTTCAAAAAAAAAAACCTTTACATTATAGAACGTAAATACAACCTAGCATTTGGCTACTTATAAACGCGTTTACATAAGTATTACCACTATTTTAATGCAAATATTTTCTATATAAAATCAAAAAGAATAAATCTATTAGCGAGCCCAGCGTGAAAATCAATTTCTTTGATTTAAAGCTTGGAATTTTATGTCCGGGCTGGTAAACAAAAGTAATAGTTGGGTCTTTATAATTTATCCGGGAGAATTTTTAACAAGTTTCTAATTATAAAGGTCGAATTAGCTAACACACTGCAGTTTATTTTGCACATTGTTATAATAATTCTAGATTATATTTATTTGATCAGAACAAGCAGATTAAGTAAAATATTCATAGAATCTGATTTGAAGGCAGTAATATTCCCATTCCGACGCCGAATTATTAGGAAATTTCTTCCTCAGAAAGAAAGAAATACTTATATAGTTTTAATTGTCAATTTCAATAGAAAAAATGTGCAGATAATTTTATAATTACTCCAAAGTAAAATAAAAATTCCGTGCAAATAACATTATTAAACGAAATTAGATTTACATTCTTTTCAGAATAACTTTAGAATGAGGGAGATTAAGCCGTACACATCTGGCACTGAAATACTTGAGGGCTCTCTAAACGCGTCACAAAGATACTTGTTAATTTCTCATCAAAGTACAAATGTTTTAAAACAATATATTTTCGCAAATATTATTTGTTATAACTATAATATATTCCTAATTAGCATCCTTCGATGTTCAGATTGTTCGCCGGGAATATGATTTCAATTGAATCTTAATTATTGCCCACGCCGACCCACTCACGTAGAAGGTGTGGAACATCAATGGAATTTTTTTATATTCATAGCTCCTTTAACAACGTAACTTTAAACTTCAGATTGTGGTAGATATTTGCCTATGTTCTTTTAGTGTCCCTGCACATGTTCTGTTCTTTGTCTCTATAAATAAACCTAATCATGACAAATAACTGAACATGTCATGAAACAAAAGAATCCTCGTTGTTGCGGCCATTTTCACTTTTTTTATTTCTCTTTAAAATTATGCATTCGATTTCAACATTAAAAGTCTCAGAACAATTTATATCTAGCGGCATCTTAGCTAAATTAAAACTTGCTAAGAAAAAATGAAAACATAGCAATCTTAATTATTGAGCTTACTGAATATATTTCTTAATATATGTAATATCTTAAAGAGCTTTGTTTCGAGATACCGTAAAATTTTGTTGAAATAAAATAAGAAAGCAAGAAAACAGCGCCGACGAGCACATTCCTATCCTCCAAAGTATTTTTGTGCCAAATTTTGTAGCTCGAATTATAGTTGGAATGAAGTGTCAACACACACACTCGTCTTTATTATTAGTAAATATAATCCCATTTTCCAATATCAATTATCTCTACTAGCAATAAAGGAGAATTTATGAGTGTTGACACACTACAGCATGTCGAGGACTTTTGAGATGTCATTCAGAAAGATAATGTCATAAAATATAATGACACTTATCTTTCATCAAAAGGAATGAACTGAGACCTTTGAATTCAGGAACTCCGTATAGCCCTTGCACATTATATTTTGTGGCTCGGGCTAGGTTAGAAAGTTAATGTCAAAGGCACAGCATTTCTTTCCTACATTTATAAGAACTTCCTGCCCAGCTTCTACCAACAAATTTCTGAAATGCAGTGGAAGGGTGTGGAATTCGGAGGAACGTGACCCATTGGACGTTTTCCTCTTATAAAGAATTTGCTTGACGAACAAATTTTTTCACGTTCCGAAAAAGTGCAGTGACGAAGGCACTGGAGAAAGTGACAAAAATGCTTGTTATTCCCAGTTACATCTTCGTAGGAAAGATGAACTAAATGCAAAGTAGCACAAGGTAGTCTCTTCGAATGAAACAAAATAAATAGTTTCTATTTCTATTCATTCCTCTGAAATAAAATAATTCCAGAACTTTTTGAATCTAACAGTACACGTTGTGTTATTGTAAAAGTGAAATTGCAGTCGTAGTTTTGATAACATTAATCATTCAGCTATAAACATCCTAATATATAGGAATATATAGGAAATCAAAACTGTTAATTCACTTTCGAATAGTTTTCCATTCTGCTCCGGAGATATAAAGATTATTAACATTTAGGAGCAAAATAACAGCCAGAAATATGATGGTAATGTGGCAATAAGCTCTTGATCGATCGTTTGGATGCTGTGAAAAGGATTATTTTAATTATATACTTGTATTTTATAATATTTACATTATTTGTTACATCTCATTAGCTTAGCGAACAGCAACGCATCGCCCGTATACAATCTGGAATTGAAATACTATTGACAAAGACGAATAAGATACATTTTATATATAGATAATAAATGAGTGGTTTGACGTTAACCCCGCTAAAGTTGTCTCTGTACCCTGAGAACTTTGCATTTCAAACCATTATTATTTTCTTCATTAAATGCCTACGTACTTCAAGGAAAAACATATGTAGGCAACAATTATTTTATTTATTTGATTTATTGTAAAATATCAAATATTTTGCTAGTCAATATTTTTTCGAAGGTTCGGTAGCTTTCTGTCTTGTCTAAAAAACATATTTAATATTTCTTTACCAAAATCATTGAGGAATTGAATAAAATGTTTCGCAGCAGTTAAATAAAAAAATGCTTTTGAATACTTTGATTTTAAATGTGATGTTCATATCCATTTTTAATCAGCTGTTAACCTTTTTATTAGCAGTTTCATGAATATACATATCTTTTCGAACTCAACGCGGAATTAAAGAATAAATCTAATTCTGTTTGAAAAAAGACTTGTCACATTATATATTCAGACTAGCATAAAAGCTCCCAAGTATATCAAAATACTTCTGAGAATGATTACTTGATATATTTCAAGAATAAACGTGTAATTTCTGGGCCTACGTCGAGGTCAAGTTAACTTAACGGTATGTGTTGAGGCTATATTTACTGGATAGTCGTCGAGGTATTAGGTACATAGAGTTATTGACACTTAAGCGCATCCTATTAACTAGTACAATACTACACTACTTAGCTTCTCAACCTATCATGCCCGATTCTACATATAAATCAGAAGTACTCCATTGTGGGAAATGCACAGCTGGTGACACAATCGAAGAAAGACTACTAGATAATAAAATAACAAATTTAATAGAATAACAACTAAATTAGAATCCTAACTTAAATAATAACATCATTAAACACGCTAGCGTTAAGACGATACAAAAAAGAAGAGAGTGAACAGAAGTAATCATAATTTTTAAGTACTCCAACAGGCTGCTCGCTATTGGTCGACACATGACATCAAAAAGAGGGCGGATCCGATCTGCATGCAATTACAATTCGAGATATTGCCTGATGCCACAAACGTAAACTTAAAATTGCAGCAGTAAAGGGCAGACAATTCACCGCAGTCGTTGCTTAAGTTCCTCAGTGCCACGCTGGTCCAATTAAATAGTCTGTCCAACGAAACCAGAAGCATTATGTTACTTTGTATGACACAGAGGTTTATCTCTCGGAAACATTAATGAAGACTAATTTAACATTTTTCTCCGTAGAAGTAATGCGGGGGGAGGGATGAAACTAAGAATGACGTTTACATCAGATGGTAGGATTTGCGATCATGTCTGATAGTCAAATCGTTATCGAGAAAAAGGTTATTTCATATTTTTATCTCACTTTTAGACGTTTTAAAGGTTGAAGAGAAATATTTCGCTTCAAAACATCTAGATAAAAGAATACAACTATTTTTTAAAATTGATATTTTTTTACTGAAAATAAGAATAAAATAATAAAAATAAGAGAGTCTATAAAAACCAATAAAAATATTACATTTTCGTTTCACCTGTGCTTGCAATTAAAGTAAATACAGACCACGTGCTTTATTTTCAAAGTTTTTATAAATTATTAATTTACAACCACTATTTTTCGAAAGAATTTATTTAAAGTCTTAAATGTCTGTTATTTCTAAATAACAAACTCTTTTTGATTATGATAATAATCACTGTGAAACTCTGATTTTAGTTATTAGTAAAATTTCATTAATTTATATTTGCTAGTTTTTTAAATAAAGTTAATTTAGTCAAGTTATTTGAAAATTCAAGCCAACATAATTTACAAACTGCTTTTTATTAATGAATATTTCTGAAACTTCAGCTCCACCTAAAATTTGCTTAATTTATGTTTATTCTTTATCGAAGACAAATCTTTCTAATTACATTTGAAATTTTGCAAAGCTCTAGAAAATATGATCTTTTGATAAATTTAATCTACATATTGTTTCTCTCTCTATATATAATGATCTGTTTTTTATTTAACAGGAAAATGCATATTTATTGGTTATAGTATAATAAGATTTCTTAACGAAATAAATGGCAAATATTCTAAATAAAATCACATGATTTTATTAATAACCAATAATAACCTCCACCAAAAAAAACACTTAAGTGTAGCATTACGTAGCATTTTTAAAGATTTTTCCACTTACTTTCTTTCAATATGAATTATTTACACAAATCTTTCTTTTGAGAAATATAACAAAAATTACATGTCTGCTTTTATCAATATTAACAAAAAGGCAATTAATTTTCTGCTTTTATGAATATTAACAAAATGGCAATTAAATGTGTCGCAATTACCAAAATGATTCATATTTTTAATGGTTCCATACTCTTAAGCACATTGAAACCATTAAAACGGCATTCATCTAGAAACTGAATCAGAAAATAAAAATTCTTACAAATAAGTCGGTTTTATGGCTTCAAAGAACATTTATGTAAAATCTGAAGAAATTCGAACAGCTGGTTTGACAGTGACTGTGTAACAGACAAATTTACTAACAGGTGAAACGCCGAAAGTTCCTTCTGTCAATAATGGATAGGAACGTATCTACGCAGTAATTATGTTTTTAAATACCTGTTAAGGCAATTATTAATTTAATACATGTTACTGAATTTGAAGTACTGATTAAACTATAAGAAAAAGTTGTCAAATCAAAGGGAATAAGTTGATTACAAGTAGGAAAAAGAATATGCAGACAACACTGCTACATTCTGAAATTCTAGAATTGTATGTATCTGAATCGAAATTACCTAAAAAATTAAACATATTCCCATGAATATATCCCTATAAAAATTCTGTAGACTAACATATGTAGCTCAAAGTGGCATTGGTGAAGGTAATCAGTTTTTACATTAAAAGAAAAAAATCACTACAACAGGAGGCGCAGTACAATGACATGAGATTAAAACAAAAAAATATCTATAAGAAAATCATTAAATAAACTTTTCAGCCTTCTCACAGCAACACGACAACTGAATATCTGAATACTTAAAAGGAAAATGCGATGAATCTTCTATAGGCAACGAAGCTAGTTTTAAGGTATTCCTCTGATTCAACGAGAATCTTGCGCCACCACATCAGCATTATTCAATTTAAATAAAACTTTTAAATTTATATATGAAAAAGCGTCAATACGAATTTAATTTTTCCTATGAGAGACAGTTTCTCGCAAGGGTAGTTTTGGCCAAATGAAAAAGTAAATTATACTCAAGAAAAACAAATTTAAACTTTAAAATAAATGGAAAAAAGATTCACTACAGCATTTATGGCAGCAGTCTAAATGGCACGAATGGAAAGCAAGAAAATTTGAATATCCATACTTCCGAGCACAGCACTGTAATTCTCATCGTTTTCTCGCATTGCCGACCTGTTTTGGAGTGAAAACATGCATTTGCGTGGAGTAAAGCTCGTGAATCGAAGTAAGGAAAAGTATTTTAAGTTAAAAATATACTGTATTCAAATTGAATAAAATGCAGATTGATTAAAAACATCTGTAGCCAAGCTACCTTACATTATTTTAAGATTAAATCAATATCTTTGAGTAGAACTTTTTTAAATTATAGGATATTTTGATTTCTGAATTTGGTTTTTATTTTAATCAAAGGAATTTTCTAGTTTTACACTAGGTAAATGAATTACGTGTCAGTGATTGGAAATCATCTTAGTTGAATTATTTATTCATAACAATTGTGATCATAATCGTAGGACATTTTTAAGAAAAGAAACTGATGTTATTTGTATTTTTCCCAAAAGAGATTTATTTAAGAAAACGCACGTCGACTAAATGGATTGCAAATCTGAACCACGTTTCAAATTCCTATAAATGATATATTTACATACTCAAATATTGCTATGTATTGTACTCGCCCCAATCTTTTACGTGAACATCTAATTACTGTGAAATCTCTCTGCAGGGGTCATTGTTAGTTTCGGTTTAAATTAACCGCTCTAAAGATGTTCGTGATTTAAAGTACAGAATACGTATTTAATTACGCCCTTATTCGTCATTCCTAAAAACGAAATTTATAATCAATCTAAAGAAATAACATGATTTATTCGTTTTTCAAAAAGTTTTTTCAATTTCTGTTTGAATGGTTCTTTCAGCTTTCCCAATTTTGACGCTATGCCATTTTTGTTTCGTGCACTATTTGAAAAAAAATCTCTAATCGTTTCGTCATTAGTTGTTAAGGAATGGATAGTTTTATCTTCGGAATAGTTAATATTTTTCGGAAAGTCTGCTGAGCTGAAAGTTACATTTGCCGATGATCTTAACCCATATCAGCAGCTTCGTTGTCAGAGTCAAAATTAGTGCTTTAAAGGCATAAATAAACCTTAAATGTCCCACCCCATTTGAGGTTTAATGTCGCTGTTTTCTTCAATGGTTATGGGAACCCGGCAATCTTAAACTGTGCCTGTTAACTTTATACCGAGTTGAATGAGAAACGATACTAGGTACTCCGATTAAACTTCGAAGTTGCTAAGACAAGCAAAAAGCGAAACCGCTGAATGAGCGCTGAGTCTGGATTCATCAATGAATGACCATGGCAAGTAAAATCGCTGTATAAAAACTTTCAAAAGAAAATTACGACAGCTGGAAATTACAAATCGAAGATATTTTGGTGGAACCCGATCATTGGAACTTTGTCACTGAGGCTGAACGAAAACCAGAAGTCACTGGGGATGCGGATAATGCAACAGCCGTTGCGAAATGGATTTCCGACGACCAAAAAGCGAAAGCTCATGTAATCCTATCAATTCATCCTTTGGAATTAAGCCAAATGAAAAACTGAAAAACTTCAAACGAACTCTGAACTAAACTGCAAAACATTTACGAGTCAAAAGGACATTCGCGAAAAGCAATGCTCCTGAAACAACGTTTGCTTACAAGAATGACTGACTCAAAAAATATTAACGACCATATCAACGAATTCTTCATGCTTGTGGACAAATTAAAGGAAATGTAAATCGAAATCGCCAATGATTTACTCACGATTCTACTGTTATACAGTATTCCCGCGCGCGAGTCCTATAAAAATTTCCGAATCGCAATCGAATCCAGAGATGAGTTACCCTCTCCGGAAAGCGTTGAAAATCAAACTAATTGAAGAGACAAACGCAAGAAAAAAATAAAGAAATTCCTTCCGTAATTCACAACGAGCTCTTTACAGCGAGAAAAAGAAGTATGAGCGTTACAAAACGAAAGTCGCCAACCCGACGCCGACGGAAGAAGAAACAGAAACAACAATCAAAAATTCAAGTTAAAATGTAACTACTGCTATCTTCGGACACAAATCCAGCATATGCAGGAAGAAGAAAGAAAATAAAAATCTGATGCTGAATAATAATAAATCATTCAAAAACAACAGTGCAATGCTAGCGGAAACCAACGAAACAAAACAAAAGGTAACCTTTAATACTGCGTTAAGCTGACTCGCGAAGAAATATTTTCTGTCTTGATAGCTGTGCAACAACCCATATGTGTTTCAACGAACATTTGTTTACAGAAATAAATCCTATCGACGATACATACGTAAAATTAGCCGTAGACAAAATTGCGTACAAAATTTGAAAACTCTATTGCATCAGCGAGTTTCAAAATTCTGTGATACCATGATATCTTTATAAACTTGAGACACGTCAACTTAATTAAAGTGTTTTCAAAAACACGGAGTAGCAGTTTTAGTGTTTGGTAGTCGACATTTTATGAAGAAAAGCTTCTGAATTTGTTATTCATTATTCATGACAGTTTGAATTAAACATGCCACTTTAGAGTGCCACATGAACTTAATAATTAAGAGATTAGTTTAATATGAATCATGAAATAATTTTAACATTTGCAGACACATATAATTATCTCGAAACATCATAATCACATGAAAATTAACTGAATGTGTTCAGTGACGGATTTTGATAAAATGATACCACTGGCGCAAAATTGTTTTGAGGCCCTTTCCTAGCCCAACATCGTAAATTTACAGTTGCACATATGTAGTATATGTATATGTATAACACTGCAACTGTAACTGTATATGTATATGTCGCATATATATAACACTGCAACATATGTGGAATAGATTTTAAGGCCCACTCAGAGTCTCCAAGCACGAGGAGTCCGCGTCTAGAGCCAGTGCGAGAAACCTCCGCTTCATGCGTTATTTAATATTGAGTTGTAAGTTCTATTATTTAGTCCAGGATTCGAATCCAGGGTTCCTCTCTATATATGCGATAAATAAATAAGTCGGAAAAGTTAACTACTTAAAGCAACGTCACATTTTTTTGATCCCTTCCTTCGAAAATCGGATTGGTATTGCAGATTAATAGAATACAAGCAGTGGGCCGAAAGGATTAAAATAATATGGTGACAGCCATTTAAAAGTATATTTGATTCTGCAAACCAATGAAGTTTCTTATGATACTTGCCAATGTCATAATTTTACTTTAACATTTCTAACTTTAGGATAACATGAAATTAACATTGATTTTAAAAGTTATCCTTCTTCATTTTTATTATATTTACGATCCTAGCTAAAGTAAGCATTATGTTAATGTTTGATTAAAAATAAAATATAAAATTTAACTGCAAATTATACGCTGTTTCATTGTTTACATTTTATTATTTCATGACTTTATATCATAGATAATATTTTGCATTTTCAATCTAAAAAAGTAATTTCTTGTGAAGCGATCCCCTGCTAAATCTCTCTATCACCCACAATAAAAACACCTAGGTCAGAGTTGGGGCATTGTTAAATTTACGACCATATCACTGTCTACTTTAATCTTTGGGATTAATAACATACTGTAAAAACGATTGCCTGTTTGACATAGAAAGAAACGAAAAAAAATTGTGCATTATTTTGCCAAAAAGTCCTTTTATCCAACAGAAAAAATATTGTTTCAATGTGGTTGAAGATTAAATCTTGAATACAAGAAAAAGGAATTCCAGCAAATATATAGAAATCCCAAGCTTTTAACTAGCAAAACACTTCCGAAAATTATCCAAAGTTATGAAAATCATATTACATCACATAAAGAGTAATAAGCCGTTTTTGAGTTTCAATACAATATATTCTATCCCTCTGAAACTAAAGACAACAAAATCAGGAGTTTTCGAATTGTAAATTGCATTAAATCGCTGATTTATTTGATAATAAGTAATATAGGTAAGTGAGAAAATTAGTGTAAGGCAAAGAAATAAGACTGAACTAAATTTATTCGTAATTACATGTCGCGCCAAATCCACCACTAAGATTGAAAATTTATGAAAGCATCCCTACTCTTGGAAATGTCAATTTTTTAGTATACCTTGTTCGTTCACAATGTGCCACATACTACTGTTTGCATAATATATTGTTTGAAAATCACACACAAGCAGAATGCAAATATATAAGCTTTAATAGCGTTTAAAAGGTTTGATGATTTCCCTCTGAATTCTGAACCCGGGTGGAGGCTCGGGGGTCATTTAATGGCAAGCACTCGGAAAACTCAGATTCATAGAAAACTAGCCTCCCGTTCATTCCTTTCTTAACAGTAGCTGAGTTAGTCACCCTCTCTGCTTTGTGTTAGTATGTAGAAAGTATTTACTGTATTTTTCATCCCCTAAAACACGTGTTAAAGATCAGCTGAGCTATATCAGGTCCATGAGCCTGTGCACCCTAAAGAAATCCAAAGTCAATAGAGGATTAGAAACAAGATCCTGTTTAGTAAAGCTCCAGGCATGCAAGAATATGATCAGGTGTGGCCTGTTCTGCAGTACATTTTGGGCCGATTTCAAAACACTTAGAATTATGAAAGAAAGTCAAATTTCTGATATGCCCACTAAGGAAGCAAGTAAGAGTTGTTTGGTCGCGTCTGTTGCAATCAATTGATAGACAGCCACCTGGTCCAGAAACTTGATATCAGTGATGCACCGGTGAAATGAGCCAGATAGTTTTATTCCTGCTTTTAGCTCTAGAGATCAGTACCAAGTAGATGAGAGGTGCAGAAGGTACTGCAGCATCATCAGCACCTGCTTTAGCAAGTGCATCGGCAATCTCGTTACCTTGGATGTTGACATGATAAGGAATCCATTGCAGATGAATCCGGCAAGATACTGAGAGACATTTAAGTTTGTTAAGAATATTCATTCCTATATTATCTCTTACTCTATGTCAATTGGCCAAATGTTGGATAGAACTGCTATCTGTTAGTATCCAAATTTGATTACTGAAAGAGAAGGATGAGAGTGAGCCAAGGTCTTCATCTATGGCTATTAGTTCACTGCAAAAGACAGAGCAGAAATCGGGATTCCTCCTCTGAATTTTTAACTCTTGATTATGTGTTTTAATATAAATCCCACTGCCCGTACAGTCACTATCATTTCTACTACCATCAGTGTACACCTTGACTGCATCTACTGAAATATCATTAATTATTTCAAGGGCTAGTAGTTCTAAATAGGCGGGATGGTCTTTTTGCTTTTTAACCTGAACAGGAAGATTAGGATGGAAAAAAACACTAGGCAGACCCACCGAGAGGTCGATGCTCTGCGTCAAGTGGTGTTGCTCCACTGTGTTGTTGATTAGATTGCATGAGGTTACTTGGATAAAAGGGCTATTCCTCTTGAGTCTTTGGTTATTACACCAATCTTTCACACACGTTTTCTAAAACACATTTGGTCAGTTACTGGGTTTTTTAAATGACCCCGCACGTCTTTCCGTTGTTCCACAGACTGGTTATTTCACGTAGCTGATACGGTCAGCTCGTGTTTTTTCCTCACCGAATTGAAGCATTTAACTGTTTCTCACAATGCAGAATCCAATCGAAAAAGAAATTGAACGTTTACGTAAACTTTTTGCTGAAGTTTAAATTGAAGGTCCAGACTTTGACAATGAGAACAATGTACCTGAGAATGTGTTTAGAAGAGAATTTTTCAGATCATGAATGTTTCTGCGAACATGACACGGAATCGGAAGAGGACGGAGATTCTGGAAATGAATATGTGTATAAGTTTCAAATCTTTTGTCAAAAGAGAGAAAAGAGCGCATTTAGTTAAAGAAAACAAAATTTAGTCAGAATATTCGTTGTCATAATATTGTGTCTCGCTTACCTTTAACAAAAGCCGTATGAAGAGTTGGGAGTTATTTATCGACTATAACATGATACATTGAATAGCAGAATGATCTAATATATTTATCGAGAAATGCGCACCAAACTTTTCACGTGAAAGAAATGCCCGAAAAATGAACCTATAAAAATACGATCTGTATCAGTGTATAATAACGGTGTAGATTTGCTTTGTGTTAAGCACTGTATTCTTAATGTCTAAAAGTCAAAGGCGTTATTTTTCCAATTAAAAATATTAAACGTTTAAATCCAAAGTGTTGAATTTTAATTTGGGGTCGATCTATGACCCCCCCGCGCGTATTAAAGTAAAGGAGACGCGCGTTCTCTTATGTTAAATGTCTGAGAGAACATTTCTTAACTTTTCAAATTCTTTAACCTGAATTAAAAGTGAAGAGTAAGTGCAAATTATAATTGACGCCTGGTGCATATGAATCCGAATGATTTTGAGACATTTTAAGATGCAAATATTTCATATTAATATTTAAATAATAAAAAATGAAATGAACGAAATCGGAAATGCTTCTTTGGCTTTCAATTCAGGAAGCTATGCTAATGTGATGATGTTTGCAGGTTTCCTGCAATTTTCTTTTTCCTATACTAGCAACAGTCAGGATAAAACATAGCGTTTTCAATAAATGCAATATGTGAAACTTCATCATTTCAAAAGAGTGAAATTACTCAAACATTCAAGCCGGTATGAGGAAGATTGGGATGACGAACTATGTTCTTACATATGCATTAATTTTAAAAGTATTTTTATAGTATGTTAGCTGATATGCCCGACGTTGCTCGGGATAAAAATATTTTCAAGTCCAAGTACTTATATCACTTTCAAATTATAAAAGTGTTTTTCGCGGAAGCGTCGTTGGTTGATTTTCGTTAATCAACTGAACTTTTGGACCAGCAATGAAACACCCTTCTTCTTTTTATCTCCTTAGATTGAACCACCTGGCAAGAATATCGTAGTCCTTCGTACTCCATTTGCCCTCTCCATCATTGCTACGGTAACAGCAGAAACTATTTCATATCTTTTATTTTTTTGCCATTCTCCGGACTACAATTATCTTGTCTTTAGTATTTTTGTCACTGAACGGAAAAAAGCGCAGAGTATTCTTTCTTTTTCTCCTTAGGCCCTCTACCTCAGGGTAGGACGTGTGTTCATTAATCTTGTAGGATTTTAAAGACTCATTATGATCATAAAAATTTCTAAAATTAAATTAAGCATCACGGAAAGAGAGTAATTAACATCATTTTGCTGTGGTGCAAACATATTGAAAGGTATATATCCTATGAAATAAAAGCTAAATAAAATTTCTGCATTTCTGTTAACATTCAAAGAAAACAGTATTTTTATCATAAGTTTTACAATGGTGAACAGAAACCGGAATGAAGGATTTGATAAAACGATTAACGGTTTCAATTCAATTACAATAATAGAAAGCATTGTTACAAATTGTGAAGAAAAGAAAGCATAACATTTAATTTGAAATCATTAAAAAGATGATTTTCTGCTCTTTAAGATGATATGCAAATAATCTACATGCAATATATTTTTCTTAAATTATTGGCGAAAAACTGAGATAAAACGCCAAAAATTGGCTTAATTTTCGTTATTTAATTAAATACCTTAGGAAGTAATTTTTTGAAAGTTTGAAAGAGTAGAATTAATCTAAAAACGGGCCCCAGAATGGCATGTGCAAATTTCATGTCGAGACTATTCACCGTTTAGGAGGAGTTCTCGAGAGAGATAGACCGTTAGAACATCTTTTCTTTCTCCCTTTTTCCTCTTCCTACGATAGGAACCTAACTAAGTAGTCTTGAAGGCTTAGCACACACTTATTAGGATCAGTAAATAATTAGTGAAAAATAAATAAAAGATCGACAGAATAATTCGCTAACGTCATTGAATCACTGTGTAACCGTATTAAAAGCTGTAAATGCTACGACAACAGGAAACCCGAAGTGAGAAATCCACTTTGCTGTTTATGCTCAAAGAAAGCAATACTTCCTTATATTAACTTTAACACTGGCAAAAGCCCGTACGCGAAACAGTAATTTGGCTTGAATTTATTTCTATAAGAATAAAAAGTATTGTTAGAATTGCGTTAAAAATATATTTTTAAACCTTAATAACAAAAAGAGAAAACTTTTAATCGCAATTGAATTAATATCATTAAAAGGATAATTTTCTCCTCTTTAAAATGGCATAAAAATAATTGTTGTCTAATAAATATTTCAGAAGTTATTGACAAAATACGTCTAAACATTAGGCTTAAAAAAGGCTGGTTTTCGTTATTTACTATATTAAGAACTAATTAACTCTGAAAGTTAAATATAGCACCGTTGAACTAAAAATATGCTCTTGAATGTCGTGTGTAAATTTCATGTCGCTACCGTTTACCGATTAGGCGGAGTTCTTGTGACCGACAGACAGATATATGCATTTTCTGCTTTAAATTATAAAATACAGATTCTAAATAAAACCAAACTTTTAATTGCCCATAGATGTGACTCTTAAAATTTTACCACTCTTTTAATAAATAAATTTGCTATATAAACCTGTTATAATATTTTTACGACAACCACAAACGTCTCTTGAATTGAGTTTTCTTTTATTTAAAGCTTGGATTCTTATAACCAGGCTGGTAAACAAAAAGTTAGAGTGAACTTTCTTTATTTTTCAATAATGTTGAAGTATTCAGTTTATAATACGAGAAGTAAACTTTTTGAGATTGAAATATTTTTAGTGTCCAAGACGATGAAAATTTAACCGAAGTGTCCCTCTAGGGTTCGTTGAAACATAATAGAAAGCGAGCATATAAGCTCAACGTACAGAATCTGTTAATTTACAAAACGAAATCATAAATATTACCGGTTGCGATTGTTTTGTGTCTTTGGATAATGCATGGCTCAAAGACTAACGAATGACAGGAAAGTCTCCAGTATAGAATAAGTTTATTATGTGTTTCAAAACTGTAATAAGTAGTATTTTAAATTAATGGCAAATTTTTATCAGCACATTTGTGAAATATCATCCAAATATGCTGAAAAAATTCAATATTCAAGTTTCAGAACTTGTAAAAAGACTTAAAATGAAAACAGAACGCTGTTTGAATACTGATTAATAAAGAATTTAAATGAAATTATAGAATTAAAATTTTCAGCTATTCAAAAATAATACTTCGAAATGAAACGAAGATGGATTATATTATTTGACTTTCAAAATTCAGGATGAATAGAACTGAATCAGAAATTATGTAAAAAGGATTCTAACAAATGGCTTCATGAATATAAAGTGAAAGTGTAAAATTTGGAAGCTTTAATAGAAATCAAAACTTATTTTATTATAAGAAGAACTTATATATAACTATACGTTGCTATTTTTGATTTTTGGATTAATTACTTCGACAGTAATTAACATCATTTTATAATTAAAGAATCAGCTGTATATTCATTACGTATTCAATACCGTGCATTTTAAATCAACTGTTTCACAGTCCTTAAGATAATTGTATGTTCATTTTGCACATGATAAGTGAGAAGATAATATATTTACTTTTAATTTTCATTGAAATGTGTTACTTGGCATTTAAATGAATGCCATAAATCATAGGCAGTGTAATTAATATTCTGAATTTGAAAGTTACATCTTAAGCATATGATTGCCATCAATAAATATATAGAAATAAAAATTTCCTTAAATGAGTGATAAATAAAATAATTAATCTTGTGAACAAAATATGGATTCAAAATGAATGGTAATGTAAAGTGAATGACGTGGATGTTAGAAAATATTTTTCT
The DNA here is from genome assembly GCA_013235015.1 of Araneus ventricosus. Classification (NCBI taxonomy): domain Eukaryota; kingdom Metazoa; phylum Arthropoda; class Arachnida; order Araneae; family Araneidae; genus Araneus; species Araneus ventricosus. The sequence continues at coordinate 108,807 of BGPR01002559.1, read as the reverse complement.
ATATATAGGTCACATTTGTATGATTTCTATCTATCTGTGATAATAAGTTAATACTAATCTTCTTAATTTAGGGTATTTTAAATTCCTGGTGCATTCATTGGGGCCGAGAAAAATCAACTAGATAAGCACACACCACCACACAATGTATGTTCAGAACTGAACCTGCGAAGGACTAATTGGTTCTTTAAAGCAATCTGCTCCATACTATTTTTTGTTGTATGGAGATTGAAAACTACGAATGAAGTCTTATTGTCCTACCCAGTTCAAAGGGGTTGGAAATGGTGCTGGGATTGAACTCTTCATTTCCCTATAATACCTCTACTATGGACGATAGAATGAGAATTCAAATTCCATGAATTTTTCCTCGCATTAACGATCAACTTTATTATTGAAGGTTTTTGGAAAACTACAACTGCTTACAATTTTGAGCAAAATTGTGATTTTCAAACCTGACTTCGACTGTTTTTTAACTTAAGCTTGTGCACATCGTTGAGAAGCACACTTTAGTTGCTGTCACTTCTACCTTCTTGAATACTCACACCTTCAACCTTCATAAAAATTACAGCTATAATTCGTCGAGCAGTACATATTATTATTACTCCAGGGGAAAGCACCATGTGTACGTGAATGAGAAGACGCCGGATAAGTAAGATAGTTTTTGCTTCTTCAGCAGTTATAGCAATGGCGATGTAATCATGTAAGTAAAAACCGATGACGAATCATACTTCCTACGGAAGGGGTTAGGGCATGGGCCGAAGATGACCCTTTTGTAACTGACGTTACACCCATGCTACTATTCGGAGCCGCTGTACATTCCAATACCCAGACAAAAAGTGCAAGGATGAGGGGATATCATTAAGAAATTTCTTGTAAATACGAACAATATATTTAGTAGGAAATTAGCAGTTTAGCTTGTCTTCATCATTATTTTTAATTTATTTGAAAATTTGATAACGATATATCTAGTCACACTTTTAATAAACCAAAAGAATCTCTGTCTAGAGGCCGGAAAGCGAAGGGAGACTTCTTTTTCATCGGAGTTATACGGAAAAGAAAAAATTATATCCCTCAACCTATTCCACCTGAAATTTCAATATGGGTTGGAGGTATGAGGTTGAAAATAGAATGGAAGAGAATGTTACTAAAGACAGCTTTCCAAAGAGGTGCGCAAACGGAGATTAAAAAGCAGTGAAAGTTTGGAATTTAAAATCACTTTTCAGTCCATAACTTATGAGCAAATGTAAATATGTTAAAATTTCTAGAAAAAAGCTGTGCGTTATGATGAGGCAATAATTCTCTAAATTGCCATCATTAATAGTATGAGGGTTTATGTGGAAATGGAAATTTCACCTTCCCTCCACCATTTCCAAAACTTATGAACTGGGTGGCCAATATACGAACTCTGACGAGATTTTCAATCTTCCTTCGACACATCCCTCGCCGGATCAAATCGAATGAAAGTTACTCTAGTTATTATGTTCGCAATAGAGCATAGTTCAAATTTAAACAGTTCATAAAAAACAATTACAAAAAAGACGATCCTAATTACGAAAAATATGACTATCGAAATATCAAGGATAGTATCAAAGCTCTTCAAGAACATTTCATCATAACCCCTATTGATAAAGCGGCCGGCAACTTTGCAATTTTCTGCAAAAAATTTTATCTCGAAATTTTAGATAAGGAATTAAAATCATCAGAAACTTACAAACTCAATAAATCAAATATTATCACCATTAAGAAAAAAATTTCAGCTCTTAACAAAAAGATTAAATGCCATAATGCAAATAATAATCTACCATATATTGTTATATATCCAAAATTTCATAAACAGCCAATTAAATTCAGATATATCACCTGCGGCACTAACACCTACATGAACAAACCTGGAACCATTTTTTCAAAACATCTTAATACCATCCTAAATCATATTGAACAAGAAAATTTCACATGGATTATAAAAAACAATAACAAAGTAATTGAATTCCTTAATAATAACAAAATTGATACAATAGAAACCTACGACTTTCAAGATCTTTTCACAAGTATTCCAATAAATAAATTACAAGATGTACTAATGAACTACTTCTATGATCTTAAAAATCTCCTTAAAATTCCAGTAACTTTCTGGGAAGACCTCATCAACTACTGCATATTCAATAACTTTATCTTTAACGGAGAAAATATTTTCCAACAAATAAAAGGCATCCCACAAGGAACAAACTTCTCATCTTTACTAGCCAACCTCTTTCTTCATTTCTTCGAAAGAAATTTCATCTTAAACCTCCACTCTGCCTTCCGATTTATTGACGATATTATAATTTTTAATTTTCAAGACTTCAGCTCTATTTGCAATACCATCTACCCAGAAGAACTCAAACTAATTAAAACCAGCAATAATCAGTCCCCAGCAATTTTTCTTGATTTATGCTTAGACCACAAAAACGACTTAAAAATTGACATTCACGACAAAAGAAACGAATTCAAATTTAACGTCAATAAATTTATTTTTTGGAACTCTAATATCTCATATAAAATCTACAAAAACACAATTATCAATCAACTTATAAGAATCAACAAAATTTGCAATAACACTAATTCTGCCAAAAAGCAAATCATGCACTTAAGAAATAGCCTCAACATTAATAAAATTCCCCCCTCACTTTACGAACCTCTGATTAATGGATTTAAGATGTAAGTAAAGGATTGCTTATCAGAGAGATGCCGACGCGAAGTTTAATCTTCGTGGTAGGGTCACTCAAGTCGGTAATGTCTGATATTTTACCTCGAAAACGCATCTTTTAAACATTTTTCACTGGTCTCTCATTTTTTACTGATTTCTTCCACTATTTCTCTACGCTATCTATCTATCGTTTTCGCTCTTCCATTTAATCTTCATCGTTCACAACATACTACACTCCCCTGGCAACAGCCAAAGTTAAGCGCGAAAACTGACACTTGACACCCTGTTCACACCCCTTCAACGCCAGTCTGTAGCGTGACCCTCCGCTTACACTGCCACGTCAACATCCGTCCTTCTGGTACGTAAAATATTTTTTCTTACTTTTCTCTAATGTTATCACATCGTAATTCTGTTTTAATTATTCAAAACTCCTCTCTCTGTTTTTTTCTGGTTGGTTTGGCATTAGGGATGAAAATCAGTGTTTTAGGCCTTGCGGCATAACTGATTGCAAGAAAATGTCAAACTTCTATATTTAGCAATTCACAATAATTTCATCCCCTGAAGAAACGTTATTGTGCTTTTATTGCGTTTTTTTCATTTCACATTTTATACTCTTTCATTTTTCGATTTATACTCTATCTACCACAGCGCTTTTGAACTTGCAGCTTTTAGCGCATTCATTGTGTATGTGATATATTTATATATTTTTCCATCTATTACTATTCGCATTTTTGTCTTTACTCGGATTTATTTTCAATTCGTTTTTTTCATATCCTTTCGAATTTGATATGAATGTTTGTTATTTATTTTATTGTTTTTCTATTATGTTTTGCCTCTTTTATATATATATAT
>BGPR01002559.1:50767-100688 GCA_013235015.1 Araneus ventricosus | reverse complement strand
CCAATAACTAAGTGAATTAAAAAATATGAATATTACAAAAAATTAATTCCAAAATACTATTAATTAAAAGTGTTAAAAAAATTTTGTTAACGTAAGTAAACATGAAATTAATAGGAAACCATATCTTAAAGCATTCAATAAATATGATATATGTTCTCTGTTTTCTACTTTCTGTGATTAAAATATTGTTTGATGGATATAATTCAGGTGATTTCTATAAATTTTAATACTATATTGCTATTCCAAAATGGTAGATATTTATATTAAACTGAAAAGCTATTGTTTCATCAAAATCCAAATTCATCTATATATCAACTATTTTGATTTCTATATATTGATTGACATATAATTATTTTGATTTATATATATATATATATATATATATATATATATATATATATATATATATATATATTATTAATTAACTCGTACCCAATTTCGAGAAATAATTGACGTGTTAAAAATATTTTTAAAAATATGTAGTGAGGAGTTTATAATCTAAAAATAAGATTGATATAAAAAATGATTAAAAAATTTTTTATAGGATAAGTTTTTTTGTAGAGATTTAAGATATAATCTAAAAACTTCCACTGATTCCCATTCCAATACGTTGCATTTTAAAACTGCAAGACATTCCCATCTTTTCTGAGAATACTCAAAGAAGGGTATTCTAACAAAGAATTCTGTCACAAAGAATCGAGGCAATGAGCAAGAGAAGTCATCTGTCTCTGCCACCCGATAACAGGACTAATAGCCCACGGTGTGGAAATGACCACAGAAGGGTAATGAAATCCCTTTTTCCAAAACCCGACAATTTTGAGGAAAGTGCTTTTCTTTTTTATCTGGCGACTGGATGGTTAATGTCATGTGATTTTCGCGAATGACAAAGTAATGTTCACACAATTATATGGGAAACTATATTAAATAAATTAATTTTTAAATCTAGAGTCTTTCTTCATTCGTGTCAAGTGTCAATTTCTTGCTACTGTTTCAGATAGGCTGGCTTAATGTTATCTAGGGGGTAATGTGCGCTGCTGGGATGTTTATTTCTTTATGACTCCTACTTGTAGCATGATTAAGTGTTGGAATATAAAAAAATTACAGCAATGTACTGACTAATAAATCTAGCATAACCTTTAGTGTAGAATGATAAAACCTTGATAAAGTAAAAATTTAAATTAACAGAAAGACAACGTAATTATTGCAATGTGTGGAAACAATAAAGTCATTGGCTATGTCTGTATAGATCAAATATGTAATATTTCAATAATTTTGTAACATTAACTTAGAGGAATTTTCTTTGCCTTCCAGCTTTCCGAAGAGGATTTTTTGTTCTTTTTTGTTTAGTATTATCATATATATTATTAACTTTCTTCATATTTTTTCCTTGATTTTTAAAATTGTCATTATCTTCTGTAAGTAATTTCCCTACTGATTTTCATTAAATATTTTAAGATTTCCGAAAGGTGATTTCCGGGAGATGTTGTGCTCCAGAAACCTCTTGAGGATTAACGACTATATCTACCACTGGTTCACACCTCGCAATAACAGCTCCTTTGTCCGGATTCTTGAGTTTATTATTTATATTCAGAACTCGAACGGGAATGTCTTCCTCTTCCAAATCAATGAGTGTGGCTGCAACCATACACCTTTCTAAGAGAATTGGCTAGGAAAGTCCGTTATGGCATATCTGAACTGTTCAGAAACTTCGAGAACTCCCTGGATAAGACATTCTAATCTTGCAGGTATCATAGTTCTCTTTTTGACCAATACAGAGCATGAATTTTAATGCTGTACACTGTCTGAAAATAGAGGATATTTTTTTCCTCTTGTCCGTATCTCGTTCTTCTCCAGGTCTATAGTAAAGTTAAATTTTTGAAGAACATCCAGTCCGTGTATACAGGGATTGGTGATGTCATCTACGTAGATTCTGTGATGATATTTTCTGGACCCACATTCAATTGATGCATCCAGTTTGCAGTGTATTTCTGCCTTTTCACCAGTACCGGCATTTAAATAAATGTTAGGATCCTTGTAAAAAGTTATCTTTTAACTCTTTGGACAAAGTCTATACTTAAAAGAGTGACGTTTGCACCTGTATTCACCAACTTTGAACACGGAAAACCACAAATAGATCCTTCTTAGTAGAGTCCATTTTTCTTTCCACAAAGCACTGAGACTTTCAGTCCTTCTTCAGGGGCTTTATTCATCCTGGTTGGAAGTAGGGTTGTGCGGATTTTCAATTTATAGAAAAGAAAAATCGATTTTTGGATATCGATTTATCGACATCGGCCCACCTCAACTTCGGTAGAATCGCCTACCACAGCGTCGTTCGGTAAGTTCTGCCCGTCTTCCATTATCTGTCTTCCAACTACCCTCTCTCGATTCCATGAAAAAGTGGAAAGAGTGACGACGACCGTTCCTTTCCCTCATAGGGAGGGTGTCCTGTGTGCGCTATTCCTTTTTCCACACACAATACCAAACGATCATCTGGACCCATTTACAAATACTCAGCTAGAGAGATTGATTGCCAATCATTAGAAACAGTTTTCGAAAAAGGACTTAATTTGACTATTACTTTCTTTCTGTATCATTTCTTACGATTCTGTAAAACTTTGTAACCCATATTATTTTACCAATAACTTCTTAATATTATTTTTGAATCACTAGATAACTTCTGTTATAACATAACCCTAGAAAAGAAGCAAATTCATTTTATTTAATTGAAATAATTTCGCTATTTCATTAATAATTTAAAATGTTTTTTTTCCTGCCTTCAACTGCCATTTGCTTTCAGAACTACATTCTTTGTGGCCTTGCTGTTTGCTTTGAAGAAAAATGGCTATATTAGAAAGATATAAGGGTGTTAAAGTACATAAAAGTACAATAGGAACATAATGGATTAAGATAGTATATATTTCTATTTGGAAATTTCAAAATCTGTCACTGAGAAGGCCATTAAAAACAAACGCGATTCGAACCTCTAGTTCGAAACATTGTAGGAGGATACTGTTTGAAGCTTGCTTTCTATTTTTACGTCTCGCAATTTACCGGAAGAATTCCAGCCTAAAATCAGTATCATGTTAATGAAAACGAAAGAGAAAATTATGCTTCTAAGCTAATGTCCTAAGGAAGCAAATTTATTTTTATCAGAAAGTCAACACTACTAAAAATGCATGACTGAACGATTTGGTGATACAATCATGAGGGTTTCAATTTTATTATAAAAATAACAAACATTGTTCCCATTCAAAGCATTTAGAAAAAAATTATTAAAATTCTAGAAAAACATGAACGGAAATAGAATTCGTATCACCGAAAAGCTAAATTTATGAATTTTAAAGTCGTATAAAAATTTATTTTGTGCGATAATATTGAATGACAGAATTTATTGAGGAAATCCTTTAACATTTTGATTAATTTTAAATTAAGAATGTTATCATAATTTTGAAAAACACTTTCTTAGTAACAAATACTACCCATTAGATAACTGCTTGCCAAATTTGGAAGCTTTAGACTCTACAGAACGTTGTGCGTACGATTTTTATATCATGCGATTTGCATACCAATCTAACGACAACATGATTTTAACATTGAGTATGGTACTGCAATAAATATGAATATTTTATGTTATATAAATACAATAATATAATTATGTAACTGCAAATGCATTAAATATCAAAAAATTAATAACAAACCCGAAGATTCAATTCTGAAAGTATAAATATTAATTTTGTAGATACGATAACAAATATATCCATTAAATTCAATTTAAACAATGGTGCCATCTTTATTTAAGTAGATATAGTGAAAATATGAGGATAAATGAATTCCTAAAATTACAAATAATTAGAAAGAATAAACACGAAATAAAATAACTATTCAATGTAACTTAAAAATTTCTAATCTATATAATCAAATTTTTTGTTCAAAACCATATAACAAAGCATCATTAATAAATCGTTCAATATTATTGAATATATATGTCTTTATTAAATTTTACCACTATTTTAAAGGATTACTTTTCTTTGTAAATTTTATTTTGAGCACGAAATTAAGAAATATCTTAATTTATTTGACTTTCTGTCTTTTATATAAAGCCTAGATTCTCATATTCGGGCTGGTAAACAAAAATTAAAGTTGATTTAATCTTATTATCCGGCAAAATAATGCAAGTTACAATGCGCGAACTCAAAAAATTTAGGATTGAAGAATTATTAGTGTCCTATACGGCAGGTTTATTTCTTTCCGAAGAGTAAAAGGAAATGACGCATCTCTCTGGTTATGTTGAGATAATTAAGCAGTTATGAAGTTCAAAACATCAAATGCGGTAGGAAATTTATATGTCGCTAGCATTTTTTGTAATATATTTCGCACTGTAAATACCATATCAAAGGGAATGATCTACATTACACAATCGATAAATTCTTGATGAGGTAAAAAGTTCTATAGGGCTGAAATTATGTCCAAAGAATTTCATTTTATTCTGCAAAAATTATGACAGCCAAGTGCGCTTGCAGTTTTTTATAATTTTTACTTTTACCTGAATGAATTCTAATCGCGAAGCGTTAAATTTTTAATAATGTATAAATATTTGTGATGGTTTTCTTGCACGCATGCAAGTAATCGAATGAAAGTCATTTTTCACAGTTTTAATGAAATTCTGGTATTAACACCTTCATAACGAACCTGGACCGATCCGCCATGGCCTGTTGTCTACGACCCGGTAAGCTTTTCGGGCGGGGACTGGTCAAAACGGAGGTGCAAGTAGTAAAGCGAGTTTCCCCAAGGGTGTCATCGGGACTGAGGGAGAGTCTGCTATTCATAGCTGACAGGGATTGATTGATTTGTCTACTGGATAGCTTCAAAAGTTCACAGAAAGAATTGCGCACTGAATTATTTTGTAATTGATGCAAACTTTCAAAATAAAATTCTGAAATAATTTGTACAAGTTGTATATATTTTAATTTTTGTTCTCTGTTTATGTTCTGATTATGCTAAGGTTCTGATTATAATATACGAATAATAATCTTGAAATTCTCTCTTCACTTTTCTTTTGTATATATAGTTGAGCTGAAGTAATTCAAAGAAGAATTATTTTAAGTTTTATTAATATCAAATATATATGTATATTTTAGACGCTTACTCTAATTCCTTCTATAAATAATAATAATGTGTTAGTTTAGAATTTAATAATAAATGCACGATGCCAAAGTTTTAATTACCATCTAAAATGCTTAGCAAGTTGCTAGTAAAAGGAATATAAATATTCATGGCAAATTTCAGTCCTGACTACGGTGATCCACATTATTTTATAATTAAATAAATTGCTTAAATATATTGAGCAAAATTACGTTAAAAAGAAATATATTATAAAACCCTAGTATCTTAGTAACAATTGATTCTCCATCCAAACTGTATCATTCAATTAGAGACCCCTGTTGGTACCCATAGTGAGGAGAAAAGTGGAAAAGGCGGACGAGTCCATTTCACCAATCCGTACGTCAACAAAACCTCCGTCTCTACGGTAGTAAGATTTTCAGTCCCATCTGGAGTCAGAGGGTTAATAATTAAAATAATATCTTTTTGATTTATATAATCAGTGTGTGACTTATTTTTTTCACTTCCCAGCATAAAGTATTTTTTTTAATACTTTAAATGACGGGAAGATTAATATTTAATGTTGCTTGCGCCAATAAATATATTTCTGGAAAACTTACGAAATCTAAGTTTTCCTATGGTCTCCTGGTCTTAAGTCTTATTTAATAAAAAAAAATTGCTGACACTTTAAAAACACTATAAAAAGCCCCATTGTTTTATGATTAAAATTGTCTAAGTTATAGTTGTTTAACCTAAATAGGGGTCATTTGTAAATTTATTTTGTGGAACAATTTGAAAAAGTAAAATGTTTGGACGAAATTAAAAATGTTATAGTAATTTTTTACTGGTTTATATATTCAATACTAAAGTATAAAATAGATATTCAGCTTCGTATAAAAGTAAGAATAGAAATATTATACAGCTTTTTCGATAAGAAACATCATGTCAGTTAGCAATTGACGATATAATGATCAATTCAATATGATTTATGTTCTGTAATTAATTCTATGCCCAGAGTACAGCTATACAGACAAAGTTTAAATAACAGTAACAAAAGTATTAAGACAAGGACGACTTTTGAATTTAAAAAAAATCACTCAAATGCAAAGTTTTAACTCAAACTAAGTTTTGCAAATAAATGAAAATATTAAGAAAATTAAGAATAACTTTTTGCTGCAAGCATCTGAATTTTCGCATAATAGAAGAATTAAAATTTTAGTTCGCCCGATGACAGCGGATTGTGAACTATTAGACATAATTTTCGGTGGTATTTAGAAACATAAATAATTTATAATATATTATTTGACTTTTTCAAACACAATTGTAAAATTTTTTGCTAAATTGGGCTTAAACCGTATTCATGGTCCCAGAAAATGCAAATTCTTGAAATTGCAGATTGTTCCTTATATAAAATGACTGAAAAATTTGAATAAGAAGATAAATACAGAAGAAAAAATGATTATGAAAAATGATTATGTATTAAAAATATTTTCAAAACAGTATTAATTCCTGCTCATGAAAAATATTCAAAAATAATTAAGCTTAATAGCTCATTAATATATAATTTCGATTTGTATATGAAACTCTATGTATCTCGAGACCGCGAATTCAGCTGTAAAATTCGTCACAAATCGAGATTCTGAACGTTTCATAAATCGGTCATTTTAATCATAAATTTGGCTTTTTTTATCGCATGTTTTAGGGTGTCACTATTGTGTTATATATATATATATATATATATATATATATATAGTAGAAGCTTCTAATATAGAAAAAAGACATGGTAAATCTAGTATAGCTAGACACAAGAGAGATAATAGAGAACTTAAGATTATTAATGAAGAATTATTGGTATTGTGTAAGAATTTTGATAAAGATTTTGATATAAAAAAAGATTAAACGATATATGTTTGGATTAAATAAAAAAGAAATAAAAGCTAGCAGGGAATTAATTATGAATAATAATACAGACTCACATGGATGGGATTTGATTAGAGATATCTTCAAATTTATTTATAAAAAATTTAATTTATCACATAACACTGCCAATAAGAAAGACATTGAATATTATACTTTCCTTTTTATAAACAAAAAATATGACAAATGTAAATTTTCTGCTATATTAGATAAACATATTAATTGCTTCCCAATAAAAAATATTAAAATTAAACGTGCATTTAAATATAACACACAATTAGGCAGAATGATTTTTAACTATAATAATATAAAAGAAAGTAATACGAGTGATGATTGCAAGTGTTTAAATTATAATGATTTCCTGAATAAAGATCATGGACATGTAATTACTGGATATTTGAATATTGTTGGAAATGAAAAACTTAGAGAATTAATGAGTAAAGGTACAAAGCATCGAATGGCTATAGCTAATAGTAATGAAATTATTAAAAATCAAATTAAAAAAGATATTGAGCAATTTATATTAAATATGGTAATAAAATATAGTTTGCCTCTAGAGGCATTTAATGACTATGGACATAAAACATTATTAGATCAATTTAAGTATAATTTTAAATCTAATGATTTTATTAGATATCCTGATATTAAAAAACATATTAAAGAATTGCAAACAGATTTTGTAATAGTTTATATAGACAAAGTGCCCAGTAATTTTGCTATAATTTTTAAATATTTTTACAGAAAAATACTTAATGATCATATTATTAATAGTGATATTTATAAAGAGACGAAATTAGGTGAAAGAGAAATTTCTAATAGAATTCAAGCCTTCCATAAAAAATTGGGAATTAATTATATTAAATAAGTTTATCCTCACATCTTTCTTACACCAAAATTTCACAAGAGTCCTCTTAAATTTAGAAGTGTTACTAATGGTTGCAATACTTATATTACGAAATCAGGTAAACTCTTGCAAAAATACATACAGACAGTGATAGAGAATTTAAATAATCAAAAAGATACAATTATAGTAAATAATAGTGTAGAGATATTAAATGTAATTAAAGATGTAGAAATAACTAGTGTACATACTTTTGACTTCCAGGATTCATTTAATAGTATAGATATTGATGATTTAACTAATACACTAGTAAATATACATAAAGATAATGATCTTAGAAAAGATATTAACATTAATAATTTTAAAAATCTTATTAATCTTGTTCTAAAAGAAAATTATATCTTTTTTGATAATAAGATTTTCCACCAAATTAAAGGATTACCTCAAGGAGGCCCAGCTAGTAATAGTTTAGCAAATATTTATCTTCACTACTATGAGAAAGATTTGAATAATTATAGCCATAGTATATTATTCCGCTATATAGATGATTTAATACTATTCAATAAAGAAATTAGCATTAAGCCACATATTGACTTTTATCCTGATTATTTAAAACTTATAAAAACTAATGGCAATGAATTAGCTGCAGAATTTTTAGATCTAGATATTAAAATCATAGATAATAAATTAGTAACAGATATCTTTGATAAAAGAAATGCATTTAATTTTCAAATTAATAAACTCCCTTTCTGGAATAGTAATCTTAGCATTTCTGTCTTCAAGAATTTAGTAAAACATTATATAATTAGAAATAATAATTTAGTAATAGACATTGATATTAGAATTAAGAACATAAGAAATTTTTACTCCATTGCCCAGGATTATGGATTTCCTATAGGTTTTCTAAGAGCATATATAGATAGGAAATATTTAGGTCATTTAAAATAAATCACTCATATTGGTTAATAAAAGAATATTTTTATTTATTTGTTAGTGGGATAGTGTTTTCACTCATTCTACTCTTATTGTGTAGTTTTATTCAAATTTGGCTATTGATTTATTTGTTTCAGATTTATTACATAGATGGCGCCAGGATCTTTCAAGTGAAAAATTCCTTTTTAATTGACATTTTTAACTTTTTTCTAATATTTTCTAGATAACTAAATTATTAGAATTTTTAATATAGTTTTGAGAATTTTAAGTATAATAGGTATCTTAATAATTCATGATATCAGAAATTAATTATATTATTTATTCAAATATGCTGATTCATGGTAAGATTTGTGGTTGTGGCAACATGTGATGTCAATATGCATGGCGGGCTATATTGAAAGAGATGAATTCTGGTAAGTTTAAGAGGAGACACAGATTAGTTTATGTTTAATGTAAGGTATGGGTAATTTATTGAATTATATATTTACTGTCTTTAGTGCAATATCTTAGTGCAATATAATGATATTTACATATTCTATCCTGATTTTTAGTCGTTTATATATAGTCATGCTTTATAGTTAGGGTTAGTATAAGATTTTTCTTTCTAAATTCTTTCATTTTAGGGTAAGTTACCCTGTCTGTTTTTTCAACAACAATAGTAACAGGGATGGTTTGTACAAGAAAATTAATTTAACCTGGCTAAAGCTTGTTCACAGCCAAGCTGCTATTTTAATTGTTGAAAACTCCATTTACTTGGATTGCCTATTTCATTATTTTTAATAACAACAGTGTTCTTTCACTTGTTGACATATAATGTTTAAACTTGATTTTGTTTATGGTATCATTAGTAATTTCAATTTAATAGATTTTATTTAAAAGTGATGTATAGTTCAAATAATGACTATTTGATATAGGATATAATTCTTGTTTATTTCTGTATTTTTGTATACTGGTTTTATTTGGATTTAGATTATATATATATATATATATATATATATGTGTGTGTGTGTGTATCAAAACCAACATATAAACACAAGATAAAAACTCAAAAACAGTAAAAAAAGATAAAATGGCTAAATAGACAAAAACCAGAAAAAACCAAAAAATGAAAAATATCATAACGAGCCGCTCGTCAGGAAGGGAAGCACGCTCATGATATTAGTTTGTGCTTTTTTCTGCTGACGACAAACGAAATCCGTTAAAAAATTGCCGTCATCCCCTCTAAAAGCACAAAACAAACGAAAATGGAAGATTTCTTGTATAAAAAATATAAATACATTTAAGAAGATTTAAAAAGAATCAAATACAAAAATCCGAATACAAATACAAAAAATCCGAATACAAAAGACCTAGAATAAAATAAAAAACAGCCGTAACATAAAAAATAATAAAATAAAGAGAAATATGCTTACCATGGCCAGGAAAACGCTACCGCGACCACGAGGAGAATGAACGCCAAACCAGTTATCGCCGTTGCCAAACAGAGGAAAGAGAAAGATAAGGAGAAAGAGGCTTTGTCAGTAGCTCCGTAATCACTGCTTGAGATATCGTCGCGTAAAGTTATCGGGAATACCATTATTTAAAAGTTGATCATACAAAAGCTTTAATTGTCTAGATTTTGAAATTTCGTTCGAACAAATAGATCTAATGCGAGAAAATTGAGAGAGAATATTGTTTCTATAAATCTTAATAGAAATATTAGAAGACCAATATGAAAGTCGGTTGACACAAAAATTAAAATCCATTCTTTTGTCAAAAATATCGATACAAAAGTTATTATCAACAAGTTTAATATCCAGATCTAAGAAATCTGCTTCAAACTGATTACAGTTTGTTTGTTTAAGAAGCAAGGCTGAAGGATAAATATTTTGCCACGTAATATTAAATGATCCATGATTAAAAACAATAAGATCATCTACGAATCTGAAAGCCTGAGGATGAAGAAGTAAATAATTCTTCTCAAAATAATGAAGGAAGAGGTTAGCTGTAATAGAAGAAAATGAAGATCCTTGAGGAATGCCATGTGATTGGAGAAAAATACTTTCCCCATTGTAAATAAAATTATTAAATATGCAAAAATTACATAATTTATCCCAATACTCAAACGAAATATTGAGAATATTTTTGTAATCAAAAAAGTAAGGGTTAAGCACCTCTCGAAGAGTGGCTAGAGGAATGCTTGTAAAAAGATCTTTGAAGTCAAAAGTCTCAATAGAAGAAATACTGTTCTTATTATTGTGAATGAAATCAATAACCGGTTTATTATTGTTAATAATCCAAGTGAAACCTTCTGAACAAATGACATTCAGTAATTTTTTTAACAGATTGAAGAAAATGTAACCAGGTTGCTTCATGTATGAAGAAGTTCCACAAGTGATAAAACGATAAGAAATAGGATTTTTATGAAATTTTGGAATAATAGTAATATAAGGAAAGCAAAAATTGAATTTCTTAATTTTGAAGAATTTATAGAAAGCAAGAATTTTTTTGGATATTGTACTCAAATTAAAGTTGGACTTTTTGTATGTTGCTGAATTTTGAAGTTCCTTATCCAGAAGATTATAGTAATGCTGTTTGCAAATAAAAGCATAGTTATTGGAAGCTTTGTCGATAGGAGTGATGATGAATTTACTTTTTAAGTCTTCAATAGCAATTTTAATATTAGAAAATCTAAAAGAATCAAAATATTCGGAATTATTATAATTGAAGGATAAAGACTTTTTCAAAAGGTAATAAAGATTCCATTTCCACTCAATGAAAAATTCAATAGGGATAGAAAAAGCATTAGAAGTTTTTAAACAGAAATCATCAATATTACTCAGTAGTTTATGCAGTATGCAAGAAAGAGAAATATGAAAAACCGGTCTGAATTTTGGACCTTTTAACATGATAGTTTTAAGATCTGAATTCTCAACAATGTCTAGATTACCAGTAACAATATGGCCAGAATCTTTGCCAATAAATTGAGAATAGGGGTCTTTATCACAAAAACAATTAGCTGTTTTTTTAAGATTTACAGTGTCAGATGAGGCATTATTGTAATTGAAGATTTTTCTGCCAAAAGGAACATTATATTTAAAAGTTTTTTGTAAACAAATGTTTTTAATGGGAAAAAATTGCTGAGCATAATTGAAAATGGAAGAGAAAGGAATCTTGTCAAAAGTAGGATGCTGGAAATTAAAAATGAAATGCAACTTTTTAGTAGGATCTTTAGTAGGAATTTTTGACAATCTCTGTTTCAAAAGATCTAAAATGAGCGTTTTGAAATGTAAGTTATTGGACTTAAATGAACCAAAGTTTGAAAATAAATCAAGAAGCGAGTTAGATCTTATATATATATATGTATATACATGTATATGTATACTTAAAAAACCGTCTGGTAGGTGTGTATGAATGCAGAGTAACAAGAAGGAAATTTAAGAAAAAATAAACGAGTAATATTTTTCAAAATATTCTGGAAAAATCAAAACGTAGCACAGGTAAGAAAACTTAGCAGAACTTTTATGAATTGGTTAGTCAAAAAACTCAGCAAATCACTAACAAATATCAGTCGCAGTACTTTCAATAGCGCCTAATGTCTTATTAGCTCCCCAGCTTCAATGCTGACAAAGTCCAACTGAACTCTTTGATTTCAGCTTGCTTTTATACCATTTCAACAGGAATTGACGTTTGCACATAGAGTGTATGTAATCTCTTCAAGGTTCTTCACATCTCTGGCTCCCAGAAGAGATAGGACCACAGTTCAGGATTTTTCTAGAAGGTTTTTTGTATCACCGAAGTCTCCAAGATTAGTGTGTCTGGGAAACAACTTTACAACTTCGTATCAATCTAAAAGTGGTAAGCCTATACCACTTAAATATAAAGGTAAGCGAAAATTCCTAATATTACACAGTCGAAAATCGAACTCTATTCCATGCTGCTCCATTGTAATCAAATTTCTCTTCTAGTTGGCAATTAAATTTATTGTATTCACCAAGAATAAACTTCACCTCGCCACTAATGTTGATAAATGCAGAATTTTGGGACGCTCTGTAAACCAAAACTGAGAAAAAAACTTTAATTAACACGAAAAGGTCTCTTTTATTCTTGAACCTACACATTCATCACCTCCCCCTGCAACTCAGTCTTTCCTTGACTTGTCAAAGGAAGTGGGCCAGGGGAACTAAGAACATCGTAAAGTGAAGGGTGAATTAAACGACCATAGAATAGTTAAACAGGCCGAAGCTCATAAAGCCGCCGCCGTATGTAGTAAATTTTAGAAGGTGTGGGTTAACAAAAAGTATGCAAAGGCCAGGTGAATCGTAAATCTGGCAAGGAAAAAGGCCATGAAGAAATTGACCGCAGACATGCTTTCTAGGCGTAATCGTTAATTGAATAATTATGACGATTGGCCGTTTGTTTGTTCATATCAATTGGGGAAGCATTATAGTTATAAAAGAATTCCCTTACAGGAATTGATGATTTTTCTGTTTGATGTATCTCTCTTAAAAGAACTGTGAATGATGATCATTTATAGAAAAAGGACCTACTTGAATAAGAAATATTTTTATATGAATGTTTCTTGTTGATTGGAAAGAGATACATTTTTACTGCGGTTTCATTGATAATAAAAATGAATCTTTATATCTTTCACGATGTAGGCATGTAACCTTACTGTTCTCCTCGCATTTACTATGCACAGGTAACGTTTTGGACAATATGACCCGAGCACTAAATACTAAGTAAAGGGGCCTATGTTCTCGATGATTTTAGAACAATATTACGTTTAGAAATAAGTACGATATGTTTAATTAGAACAAATTTGATATATTTGAGAAATAATACAATACATATGTAAATATAAGCATATCTTTGTAAAGTCAAATGATGAAATATTTTTTAAAAAAATCTTACCTCCTTTTATATATATATATATATATATATATACATTTTCAACATACATATATATATATATACATTATATATACATACATATATAACATTATCAAAAATGTTATGCATGTTGCTTGCACATACGTTTTTTACAATTCTTGTGCAATATATTTATTTAATATCCTTTCTTGATTAACAAAACATGCATTGGGGAAGTTTATAACTAAACTGTAAATTAGCAATGGATGTTATTGATAAATCATTTTGCCGTTATCCTATATACTTGTGACTATATTGAGTGTGAGTCTTTACTTTTTCAGAGATGTTTCAACAATATTTTAGAAAAATGAAACAACTTTTTCGTCATTTCTTTTTTATTGCTATTTACTGATGCCCAGAGAGTAACTATATTATAAACAGAGCCATCCAGCATATTATAAAGCATAATCATAGGCCAAAACTTTTTTAGCAACAGTTTTTTTACTGGCACTGTACTCGAATATCATTTCCGGCTTTTTGTCAAGACTCTTACTAATTGATTTATCATAAGGCTTTGTGCTCATACGAATATACCATATTCTTACATTCGCCTTCAATAATTGTCATTTTTGATTGTATCATTCCGGATTGTAGAACTTGAATAGTTTCATATCCACTATATACAACCATTATTCTTGATTTTCAAAACCTATTTACGCTTGGAAAATTGTTTTTATATAATTAACAAAATTCAGGCAGCCAGAACGTGGAAGCAAATCTATTCACCAGTGTATATTTTGATGTTTGCACTGAATATCATGAACAGTTTGAGTAACAATACTGTCATCATAATCAGAAGTTAGACTTTCCTTACTTGTATGATTTCCATTGTCAGAAACATCTTCCACTTATAGGCGTTTCAGTAATCTGAACTATTTCAGTGTTACTTAAATATCTGCGAATCGCTATTATTTAGGTTTTCCGGTCATTGCAGTGTCGAGAGTTATTGATATCTGTATGCATTTTGTCTTCTTATAAAACTCACAACAGGAGAAATTATTCGATATTGCACACTATATCGTTACTGGAGATATCGTATCACTTGACCTAGATTTCATTTTTTTCTGATTTTCACTGAATTTGCCTGCATATGGAAAACACGTTAGATCATTTTTCTGGAATTTATTTGTGACATTTCCTTTTGAATTAATAATATATTATGCAAGTGTTTACGTATAATTAAGGGAAAACAGATTCGGGACATATTGACCCGAATAATACATTTATACAATTTCTAAAGAAGAGAGAGAATAAACAAAAGAAGATCCTTTTCAGAGAAATAAAATATCGACCTCACTAACATGTCTGTAAAATATCTATATACTGTTGTTTTTTATAAGAAGTTGAAAAACATTTCGGGTCGAATGGACTAGAAATTCGTACGCAGTTAGAATATATTCGTCCGGTATGCTATTTATACAACTCGTTCAAAAAAAATAGGTTATTACACCTTTCTATATCCTCCCGTCTATAAAAAAATTATATTCGTTGAGTATGTGCATCACTTATAAATACCAGTATCCGTACATTTCCAAGAAGTCAAAAATGAATGAATGGATATCTTCAATACTGAAAAAGAAGAATTGAATAGAAACGCCTAAAACATTCCAAATAAGGATTCCATTCTATTCCAAGTATAAGCTTTCCACACAACGTAAATTATAATAGATATCAATAACAAACATATAAGCTGCAATAAATATATACCTAAGATCTAGTAATACAACAGAAGTATCCCAACTAAACATCATTCCCATGACATTCAACGAAATTGCACAGCGGATTATCTTTTCATTTTTCTCTCACCTTCAGAGTAGAACGATCCCTAAGCTTTTAATTAGTGGCGTGCATCTAATGTCTCATCACCGTTATCTCGAAAAATTACTTAACTCGTAAACCTTCATTTCCATTAGAGACAGCTATTCGCATTCAGTATTAACAAATGCCAATTTTCTCGACTAACGTTACACGATCGGTCCTGTCCTGTCCCTCCCCTCTCCCGTTAAGGAGATGAATTATTTCTGGAAACATGCTGCCCGGATCTTTCTGGTCCAGTGATGAGTGGTCACTCCCAGCAGCAAATTATGTTTTCCAGCCAGGAACGCTATCTATCATCAAGAACAGTTGTTTTAACGTAGCTGTTGAGTGGATTTGTATCAGATTTGATATGGGAGACTTTCTTTTGGGGTAAGTGGAGGGCCCGCGAAGGTTATAGGATTTCTATTGGAAGTGCTATTTACTTGATCGGTGCTGAATTACTGCGAAATATAACCTTCTTAACTTATAATTTTTAATGACGTGTTGTTTCTACTATATTGTTTGTATTTTGTGGTGAGAACTCAGCAATTGTACAAAAATAATACGGAAAATATTAAATACATAAAAAGGAAGAAAGTGTCCACTCAATATTTTATGAGTGGTGATTGTTCTGGCAGTGTTGACTAGCGGATGCATTGTTGTTATGGTCACTCGATGAATTTCATATTCCTTCAGAAATTGCGCTATTAAGTAGTTGTTTATTTTACTGATTTCGGGAACAGCATGCAACCCTATATGATTAGTACAGAAGCTTGAAATTGTGTAACTACAATAAACATATATTCTTGAAAATCCTTGACTCCTCACTGTGTATCTGCAGAAAAATAAGGAAAGCTGATAATTATGTTTTGCGTTCACACGTAAAAAAATATCATCTCAATAAACATTCAGATAATTTTAAAAGAGCGTAGTTCAAAAATTTAATCTTTAATAAAAATTAAATTTTTATAATTCGGGAGATTTTCCAAATAAGTGATTATATATGCAGAAAACCATCCCAACATAACCCCCGACATACCTAAATTTCTTTCTTTTTCCTTTTCTAATTTTTTTTTTATCGAAATCAATTGTTTTTTCCAAAATAGATTTTTTTCCCTTTCTTCTTCTCTAAATTGTATTACAGATTTCGTTCTTTTTAATGCTTTTGAACGTATCGCTTGTTCCTAGCCCCTGTTGGATGAAGATTGTGCTACTTATAAACATATTTTATTTCTTTCTTTTATGTTTATTCGTGTAAATTTATTTACTTTTATTATATACTATCAGTCCGCGCACGGCGTTGCCTGAGGAATCATGACTTCAACAAAATGAAAAGAAAAAAAAACCCGCCTACAATGACATGAAAAAGTTTTGGTAAAAAAAGAGGGACATTATTGATTTTCCAGCTTATTTTTTTCACGATAATGACATTTTACTTGTAGAAAAGTTAATCCGAAACAATATTAAAAATTGCAACGTGAAAATCATTATTATACTGCAAGCCAAAAAGCAAAAAATGCGACATGAATAAATACGTTAAGATACTGCCGAAAATAATAATCAGTCATTCAATTGAAGGTTATGACGTCATTGCCCTGTCAGCCAATAACGTTCCGGAAAAGTGTCGCGAAGCTGGCTAGAGAAAAATAACTTCCAACTGACCAGGAAAAAATTAATTATAAAAAACGCGAAAAGATATTTTAAACGTTCTTGTTTTAAATCCGACAGAACCGTTTTATAATAAGCTGAAAAAATTGAAAATAATAGTGTTGTTCGGAAGTCGGATGCGAGAATTTGAAGAAATCGGAATCAAAAATGACCATAAAAGTGGCCATTTTTCAAAAATTTCTCAGAATTCAGTAAATTATGTTAGATGTATGAAACAAACTTCAATAGAACGGAAATCGTTTACTCTTTCTGATGGCGTATCTATTTGCTTCGTACACTTATCCGAAATCATTCCATTGAGAAATTAGTGCAAAAAAAAAACCCAAAACAACACAAAACATTAAATAAAAAAATTCTAGATTAAATTTTAAAATTCTGGCTTGGAGGTGCATTGCCTAACCATTACGACTACATGTGTGCCAAATTTCAGGTCTGTGAGTGCGACAGATTCGCCTGGACATCGCATGCACGCACACACACACACACACAAATTGCCTTTTATAAGTATAGACTAGCAGTACGCGCACGGCGTTGCCAGTGGAACCAGGACTTCCACGAAATGAAAAGAAAGAAAGAAACGCCCACAATGACACCAAAATGTTTGAAAACTAAATCAAAACAAAAGTTACACATTATTGTTTTTCCCGCTTATTTTTCTTCGTGATAAAGGCATATCATTGTCATAATTTTACTCTGATATTACTTCGGTTTTATTTAACGAAATGAACTTTTTTTATAAAAAACATACTTTCACATCTTTATTATAATCATGCTTTTGAGGTAAAATGTTTATTTTTAATCAAATATATATATATATATATATATAATTTGCTTTATTTCAGCATTGGCATTTCATAATTTCACTATTTCAAGTCAGAACGTTTTGGTATTGCTGAGTCCAGCGAAGGAAGGGAATATATCATGGCTGTTTTTGTTCCACTACATGACGTAGCCAGGGCGAAGCCGGGCGAAACGGCCCGCTTCTTCACTATCGGCATTCGAGAAAAATTATCTGATCCTATCAAGAAATAAATTAATTTAAATCGGAGAAATAAAATATTTTAACCGTTCCTGTTGTAAATCAGGGAAACATAATTGATTTACTACCAGAAAATTTTTGAAAATGATATCTTTATTAGAACATCGGATGGGGGAGTTTCAAGAATTCCGGAAAATTTTATTTTTGAAAAGTGACTATTTTTAAAAAAATTCCCAAAATTCAGTAAATTACGTTAGAAATTCTAAACTAATTTTATTAGAACCGAAATCGTGTGCTCTTTTCAATGGGGTGTCTATTGTTTTCTTATAATTATTCAAAACCATTCTATTCAGAAATTAGTGCGAAAAATCAACCAAAACAACACAAAACATTAAATAAAAAATTATCTCGATTAAATTTTAGAATTCCGGCTGCTAGGTGCATTGAGTCACCATTTGGACTACCTGTGTGCCAAATTTCAAGGTTGTAAGTGCGATAGGTTCGTCTGGACATCGCATGCAGACACGCACACACACACACATAAACATTGCCTTTTATAAGTATAGATTTAGTTCATTCTTATGTATGTTTATTTTTTTATTATGTGTTTATATTTATTGTTATTGAAGTAATTGCCGTCAAAGATGGGTGTTGTTTGTAATGAGCTGTATCGTATTATTAATATTATGCAATTATTTGTACTGTATTTATATTGAAGTATTTTTCTTCGCGGCCTCGCGACAAGCGTTATGCACTTTAGATAAGCTGGGTCGGCATGAGTAATAAAAAACATTTATTTCAACGTTCATTCGAACATGTTTTAGATTGTTATAGTAGGCATAGCATCTACTATCATCCATGACTTAAATATTGATTCGTATCTTTTTTGTATAATTTAATTGTTTATGGAATATAACTTCCCTGCATATCAATGAAGGAAATGGATTGATAGATGAATCGCTGTCGAATGAAAATATGGCTACGCATTGCGCATGTCATCTAACTGCACGATGCCTTACGCTGTCCGTCATTTTTCTTCCTGCAAAATGCGCTATCGATTTTAAAATGAGTTTGGCCTATTTTACATATGTCTCCTAAGTATCGATAGATGCCAGTTATATATTTACTACATTGCATTTCTTTCCATTACACTCCAAAATATAACAATACTGTTTCTTAAGAAAACACGACAGAAAAAAATATAATTTAGAGTTTTCTTATGCGAATAATACTTCACGATAAGATCAATAAATTTTGAAAATTAGTATTTTCGTGATTTAAAATAGATTGTATAAATAAAAGTAGATAAACAACCTAAACAAAAACAAAATGAATTAGCGTATAATTTAAGAAACGATCTTTCATCATTTCTTTGTCTTATAAAAAAGAGTTATTGAAGATTTATAGTGAATTATATAATATTCAATTATAAATAAATCATAATACTGTTTGTTGACAGATAGAATAGAGTTATCTGTTTTAACTCGACCATTCAGCAATGCCTTCTGAAAATTTATTTGTTATGGATCACGGCCAAACTATTTGTTCTGATTATCTTCGAATTTGCATAAATTTTCCTTGAAGCAATGAAAGACGATGTATATGTAAGGATTTTATTTTTGAAATTGTTTCAAAATGGGGCATTTACAGATTTGAATATTTTGGCAAATCAACTGAGTTTGATCAAAAAACATTTGAATCATTTTTTCAAAGGGAAGTTATTTAATTTAATTTGTTAACACTTTTTGAACACATTTAATTTTACTTTGTTAATACGATAAAGAGACAATTAATGTTAATTTTGTTAATATATATCATATATATTTCACTATATCATTTGATGAGTTCTGAGAGCAAAGGTTTGTAAATAATTCGAGTTGGAAAAAAAGAGAGAGGTAACATTATAGTTTCAGGTTGAAGTTGCTTTTCCAGGGTCGATCCAGTTTTTTTAGGATAAAAAATAAAAATATTTCGTGAAAATATTTTGTGAAAATTTTTTCAAGTAAACCTTTAATTTAGCAATCATATTTTTTTATTTTTACGTTTAATAGCAAAAGTGTTTCATTGAACCAAATATTTGCAGTAATATGATATAATACTGAAAAATACTGGTATATATAATTTGTGCAATGCCTCATTCAAAAACTTATCAAAAAAACAAGTGGAATTTGTGAAGAGGCTGTTTTCATGAAGTGGAATTTGAAGGGACCGCAAAACAGCAACTATTTTGCCTGATCAACTGCATGTTTTCCTATTTTGTTGTCATTCTTGTTTCTCTTTTCGAAAAAAATTTTACCGCTATTCTGACAAACGTATCAGGTTATTTAAATTTTAAGACGATTATCTCTCGTTTTGTGTTTTTGCGTATTTATCACGACAATTTTCATATGGTTGCAATAAATCTAATCTGATTATTTCATCAAGGCACTTCTTCCATCTTCAAATGCTTTTTCACTGTTAAGGTATTCAGTAAAAATTACTTTCTGGGAATTAATGTCTTATAAGAATTTTTTTCATTTGATTTTCATTGCATTGTTAAAATATTTTGGCTTATGCAATTGTTTTTTAAAGATTTTGAATTTTATTTGGAAGCAAAAATTTTACATAATTTGGTGCGTAATATTGAACATTGATTGTAAGTTGACTTTGTAAGATCGTGCATATATGAAGACCATGAGCGTCAAATTAATGATGCCCGCTGTCCATGAAAAGAATGCTGTCTTCTACAATGAATGACAACATATCGCTAAACGTTTATCGGCTACTATATGAAGCAAATATTTACTCAGTAATTGGGGGGCGAGATCTATGTTATCGGAACTATAGTAATACTATTGACGGAAATAGTACGTAAAATTTATACTCACAGAAAATGAAATGGCAAAATATGATTACTGAGAAGAACTGAATATAATAAGATTTTAATGTTGCTTAATTAAATCAATATTATTCAAATTTCTTTCTAAAAGATATTTCCAGGCAGCATTCAGATGCTCATAAAGTTAACCATTAAGAATCATAGTGTAGGGAAAGTGAGAAAGATGGCGACTTAAAGCCTTGGAGATTTTTTTCTGACCTCAATATTCGGTGCTGAGAATTATACTGTAAAATTTATTTTCAAATTTGAGACCCCAAAATTTCATTTCAGTAAAAAAAAAAGACATTTTCGTCATCTTGTCCGACTCTTAGTGGAAGATTGCAAACGGTGTCGGGTAAGAAGACAAACTAAGACAACAATTTAATTCAACATGATATGCTGTCAAAACACTAATTAAAACTGTTGAGATCACATCTTTACCATATCAAATTGCACATAACAGAAAACAAACATAAACGGACTAAAGAAACAGCATAAAACAAAAGTAAGATTATGAATCTAAATTTTTGGTAAAAACTTTAAGAAATGAAGTCAATTACAAAAATTGCATCGCCAAGGGCTTGGATTTTGTCCCAGACAGTGCAGGTGGAATAGGGCCACAGCTTGCGCATAAAACATTGGAATCCAAATTTCGTTTTTCCTTTATCACTGCAAATGATTCATTCTTCATTATCGAGGTTATCTGCGTTCAGATTGTCATCAGCGTCAACCTAAGGAAATTCAAATGATTGAGTTGAGTCTTCAGATTCAGAACATTCGATGTCGAGGTGTCGCTGACCTACTTTCTTCTTTTTGTAGAATTTTTAACAGGTTTTTTGCTTTTAGTCTTATTAACTTTAGCCTTCTTCAACTGTCACAGTTTTCGTTTATCTTTTTTTTCCTCTTTCTGCTTTTTAATCAAATGCTCATTTTCCACTGGAATGCCAGTGAGGTGAAGTGGCAGTCAGGTAGCACGACGAACTCATGAATTAGCGTGGAGGGGTTCTCCATCTTACCCGATTCTATCTTTTTATTTAAAAAACATTGAAGGATATTAGCTCATCAAAAAAATTAAAATAATACTTCATTGGATACGTTTTGATTAGCTCTTTACGATTATCATATATGTAAATAAAATATATTTACTCCTTGAACGCTATCCCCTACCAAACAACAGTCAAAAGTCGCGTAGGAACAACTCAAAATTACATTAACGCGTACTGTGATTCACACAAAAACAGGGTGGAATCTTTCGGTGTGACACGGGTAGTCGGTCGCTAATACAAGGCAACTTTTGAGCACTATTACAAGATAAAAAAGAAGAAAACGTTTTTTCCTTTCCAACCCATTATCCAAGTCATTTTTGATCAACAGGAAAAGCCTCACTTCTCCAAACCCGGAGACCTTTACTGATGGACTTCTTCAGATTTACTATATCAAATGGATTTAGTACCAAATAGACTAGGCTAGACTTGCTAAGCCAAGTGGTTTTAACTCATATTCATGAGTTCATCTGTATGGATTCATCTGTAACTATGGATCTCAATTTTCAAGATTTGCTAGAGCGAGAGGTTCTATAGGGCCCATTTCCCTGTCCTGTCACATCAACCTGTAAGTCAAATATCGCTAATTCTCGTAAAAGTATATCTGCTATTTAAACTAAGCTAGAAAGACGAATTTCATATTTGAGATACTAACATGAAAACTAGAAATTTGTATCAAAAGTTTAACCAGTTCGGCCAAAGGAAAGGAGTCTAACATGTATATTCGATAACATTCCCTATACGACAAAGCTAAAACGCATATCCCGATAGTATACGAGAACGTCGAGGGGAGAATTTCAAGTTTGGTTTTGATTCATTAAGACTAAAAGGCATTCTTATTATCATTATTTCATAACGAGAATAAATA
Source organism: Araneus ventricosus (assembly GCA_013235015.1). Lineage (NCBI taxonomy): Eukaryota > Metazoa > Arthropoda > Arachnida > Araneae > Araneidae > Araneus > Araneus ventricosus. Next base: position 77,774 of record BGPR01002559.1, on the reverse strand, counting down.
AGAAAATTCTGAGTACGTGAAAAATGCATTTTGTTTGTGTTCTTTCGGAAATTTAGACTGTCATCGACCAATGTTTTCGAAATATTGTAGAAGCATTACTGTAGTTCTTATCAAAGAATATTTGGAATATTTTTAGGAGAAAGAAAGATAATAAATAAATTATCTTGATCTGATAAGAAAAATACATCGAAGCAAAAAAAAAGTCACAAATAAATGACATTTTTTAAGAGTTATCTTTTATTTTCCAAATACGATATAACTGCAAAATTACATAGATTTCCAAGGACTGCTCACACTTATTTCGTGAGTCAATTCGCCAAACCTATTTCGTTCCCAAGACGTTTTTCTGTTGCGTAAGTATTTGAAAAATTCATCCTATGCGATGGACAAGAAAATATCGACACGTAACACGTTCGCACAGAAAAAAAAGCAAGCGGAGATCCATTGTTATTCTGGCGAGCAAACCTAATAGAAAATGACTTGCTCTCCAGATAAAAGTCCGAAAACGTAAGAACACGATGCCGGGTACCACAAACGAAGAAGAAATGCACATCATATGACACTTACAGGATCGGTGAAAACCTTCGTTGCTGACATCAATGAGCACTTAGCATCTCTAGGTTAAGGTTCGTTTACATAAGGCTGGGGACGATTTTCGAATGCTAAGAGAACATTTTGGCTCCTTTTTTGCTAAAAGTGTCGTCCTGTGAGGGTTTTGATGTATTTTCCTGTCTAAAGTCGACATTTATATCACTATCTTTTTAGATTTAAACCCTTAACAGCTTAATTTTCTTTGCTATCTAATCAAATGGCCACTTCTGTTTCGGAAAGGTGCTGTCGTTTTCATTCATCTAAGAGGCCACGGGATACTTGAGATCTTTGAGGATTCTACGCAATTTTTTTATTTCAAATTATAAAAATAATTAATGATTAAATCTTACTTTATAAGACTAAAATGCGGTAATTCGATGAACGTGCGGCGTATGCATATACTATCAAAATGGAGTTCCAGTGAAAGTTTTTGATGCTTTCTAATAATAGGAATTTTCTACGCGTTACAAAAGAATTTTACGCCTTCACAAAATTTAATAAATTCTTAAATCAATTATATCAGCTTGATTATCACGTTTGACACTTTTCATGCTTTTGGTCATAACATCGAAACTTCTACCCATGAAAAATCACTTTTAAGGCGATCATAAAATTTAACATATTATTCATTCAATGGCATTTGTTTGATTGTCACGTTTCTCAATCCTCATGGTTTCTGGATATAAATATCGAAATTTCTATCTCTTTAAAGTAATATTTAATGAGATAGAAATTTCGGGTGTAGGTAGGGTTTATATAATTTAATAAAATATTTATTTAATGATCGAAATCCGATTGTCATGATTCAATGTTCTGTAACTTTTATCCGACAAAGGCGATTTTTGTGACAGGAAAATATTCAGTAATTTATTTTATCATAGTCTTCAGTTTGAATATCGTATTTTATTATTTCTGTTTATAATTTGCCAGATGAAAACGATTTGTCGGAACCATAAAATTTTAAAATTCATTAAAATATTTGCTCCTTTTTACCTATTTGATTGTCGCATTTCATAATTTTTAGGCTTTATTTGTAACGTTGGATAATTTTTCCGGAAAATATTATCTTTACGACATCATAGCATTCAGTTAAATATTTATTCGATGATACCAGTTTAGATATATATCGTATCTATTTAGTTAGATATATTCCATGCTTTGGGCCGTCAAATTCGGAAATGTCTATGTGATGAAAACACTTTTTGTGGAGTCATGAGTTTAATTATTTCACTCAATAAATGACTTAAATTTGATTGCCTCACTATATATCGTAAAATGATGTGTTCAATGACGATCATAACGACGTTGTGAAGAGTCTCCTGCTTCTTTATTTCCGATTTGTACGTTTCGCGGAAATGATCAGTCGCTAAAGAGTTCTAAAACTTCAATTTATTTTATGAATATCTTATCAATTTTCTTAACAAAGTGTTTTGCTCATGCACAAGACTACATTGATTTGTGACCAAGTTGTGACTTTTTTTCCCAGGGTACCTTACAAAAATCGGATCAAAAGATTCCTTTGAAGTTCTTTTCACCAATTTTCAGTAGTGTGAAATCATTTTTCGGAGCTCTGTTCAATTTTTTTATTTATTTCATGGACTCGTTATTCATCTTTCAGTGTTTCGTATCATTTTCTCTTCTTCAGCAAGAATATCCTTGCTTTATTTGTTTATCGGGAGGAGAAAAATCTGCTAAACTGCAGAAGCCTGGGAAAGCAGGAAATTCCGGCTGAATTGAAAAAGAAAATTAGAACAATATCTGAAAGCTGTATCCGAGAATTTTAATAAATTTCGTATAATTGGAATGAGCTTTTCTTTTATAAACGTTTGATGACTAAGCTTTTTAGCATTGGAGGAAATAAAATATATATATATATATATATGATTATTAAAGTTATCCTCGGCGTAAAGTTTAAAATGTATAGAAATGCAAAACGTCGAAAGTCAAAGGCAGTTGAAATTGATAACCGAAGGGAAGCTATGAGATGAATCATTAAGCTCATTGAAATATTCTCCAACGTGACTGTAAAGTATTTTTTAAAATTTATGCCAGTTGACTGACTAAATCGCTACAAATTCTTTAACAACAAATTTTGTGCTTGCAGATAGGACACAACAAATTCTGTTCCTCTAAAGGGTGGATTTAAAATTGTTTCATTCACGAAACTAATCTGTCTTTCCTCTAATTTTCTTCGTCATAGTTCTGATCTTTTGTATAATACCGTGTGCGAATAGCTCTTCTCCCTGAATCTTTTGTTCTTTCTTGCCAAAGAAAGAAGGAACGATCAGGAAACACTATGGGAGATCGGAAGGGACACAAATCTTATCTTGAAATGAAATCATGAAGGCAAAAAATAATTTCCGTTCCTCCAGCTAGGGATAGAACAAAAAATGACAGAAAAAAATTGCGACTTCCTGGTATCATAAGTGAGAAGTTATATTTTTCAGAAATGCATTATAAATTTTCAGCATGGTGGGTCTTGATGGTCTGAGCTATTGGGCCGGAGGGTCGCAAGTTAAAGACTCACTTTCCAGAAAAACCCAATATATATGCGGGCTGGATGCGCATTAAATCTGTTTAAAGGCAAATAAGTTGCATCTGGAGTGTTATGAAAGTTTTTTACGTGGGAATCGGCTCAGGTGTCGTCCTTGTCATTTGACCATGGTTCAAAATAATGTTGTCCAGCAAAAAATAACCATCGCGTAGCTTCAAATCAATATATTAAACTAACTAAACTAAAATGGCACATAAATTGTATTCTTAGATTTTTACCTTGGATTAAATTTCTTTCGGTTAGACAAACGTCCCGTTTTGAATATTGAAGAAATCTACTTCGGAATGGAGCTCCCAAACTTGAATTGCATTTCACAAGGACGGAATCAGAATTATAAAAAAAATTGAATATGAGCCTGTTTTCAAACATTATATTTATATTTCATAGGAATGGATACTGCACAATACGAAAAGAAAGTGCATTCATTCTAAAAACTACTCATTAAAATAGTAAATAGTATCCCAGAATCTTGAAAAACATGGTCAAATTATAATAATAAATATACTGCAACAATCTTTGGTTTAATCCACGTTGCTAGCATAGAAATAAATTGAGCTCAGCACATCACGCTAGTTGTAATAAACGAGTTTCAATCTCCACTAATAATAAAGGAGAATGTATGTCTGATAATACACATCATACTGTTAAAACCCTTGTGCAGACTCTTCCCTCTTTAACTAACAGAAAGGCCGATACACTTATAACTCGTTTCCGCATTAGACATACCAGATTTACTCATCTTTACATGTTCTTTGGAGTGGATCCAATAAGATGTTCGTGTTGTAACTGTCAGAGACAGTCCGCCATATACTTTTAGAATGTCCAAACTTTAATATCAAGCGTTTACAGTTTTTTCAAAACTTCTGCAATTTCCTTGTCGAATTTACTTGGCGAAACACCTCCTGTTCAAATTTTTGCGCTTTTAAAATCCATAAAGTTTTATTTTAATGATTCCACCTGACAACCCACCATTGATTTAATTTCTTTTTACATAGATGTCACTTTTGCATGGCCAAACCAAAGGCTCTTGCGGGACAAAACAATCGAGTGCTCAATCTGTTTCGTCCCAAATGTCTCAAGTTATTCTTTTACGCGGAAAGGCCATATGTTTTATATAATGTTTTCCTTATAATTCACGATACGAAAAGTAAAATCGCATCAACATCGAAAGTTTTTCTTTAAACATATTTCAACTTTATGTTTCTTAAAACTTCTAAGTTATGGATATCTCATTTGAATTTATTTCCATCCCTCCCAGAATTCACAAAATTCGTCTTCCATTTCAAGCACTGCAGGGTTAGTTCTCATTTCGGATTGATATTCTTCTTTTGATGATCGTCATTACAACAGTCGCAAGTCAGAACGTAAAAACTAGGGCGACACTAAGAAATTGCTCTCGCTGGTATTCATACCCAAATAGGTTTGTAAAAGAAAACTTTTAAAATTAAAATAAAAAAAGTAGCACCGAGCACTAAAAGTTGAGGGTTTAAGTGTTCGGAGGTTTCCTACTTTTTCATCCGATGGCCTTTAAAAATTCTTTCCACTGTTCTGAGAAGTTATGGCGTCATTTGGCTTTTTGACGATGCTGTTCGAGAACAAATGACAAATCATTTCCAGAAACAAGAATGAGGAAAGTTAAACCGAAATAAGGAAGCTTTGCTATTTTGATTAAACCGCGTCTGACGTTGAAAAAATTATTAAAAGGATTAAGTAACCTCTATACTGAAACGACCTTTAAGTACTTTACTTTTAATTTCCATATCGTGTCACTATCTCAACCATAAAAGATTTAGAATTGGGCTAATTCTTGTATTTTTACTGAAAATATTCAAATTCCTATTTACAGAATCATAAGTTTGATTTTGTGAATCAGACCTGTGCTGAAATATTAATTTTAACTTCATTTAACTACAACTTGACCCATGTATTTTCCCTTTAATACATAAAGTATCATTACACACTTTATTACTATAAATAAATATAAATTACATATGATTATGAAAAAAATATTGTAAATGTTTTTTCTTAAAATTTTCAGATTAAAAATTTTTAATGTCTTCAGAACCTGATTTTAACATCGATTGTCATTTTATCTGGGTTATTAATTCATGTTATTTCAAGAACATTTAATCAGTGCCGTAGAGAAAGGAGGGAAGGTGGGAGGATATAGATGCCCTGGGAACCAGTCGTAAGGGGCGACGTGAAGATAAAAAATTAGTTCCATAATAACACAATTTAGGTCAGATATAACTAGGGGGCGAAAAATCATTACAATACCCCGGGCGCCATTTGCTTTTGCTAAGCCACTAATGACACTAAGACACACTTTCATTCTGTCCCGACGTCACTTATCCTGGCTACATGTAAAATTAACACTGTGGATTTTCTGTGGAATTAGGTATCGAAGCAGCGATCCTGTCATCCCGTATTTAATTATTTATCACCAGCGTTCAAAAAAGAAAAGGTATCTAAAATATACTTCAGGAAAACCTGGTACTTCTACCTAGAACAGCCTTTTGAGATGATTGAATTTATTTTCGTTGATTGAACAACAACCCATAAACTCTGTCGTATTACAATCATTAATTATAACTGTTAATTTATTGAGTGTAAGTTGATTCCTGAATTTCCTATTTGTAATTCTCTATTAGCATCTTTTGGAACTTTTTTCTGGTCTTAAATATATATCTAAACTTTTTTTATTAGTATGTTAATAAAATTTTGCCTTTTCAACTTTATCTACCTTATATTCGTCAAAAAATTGAAAAGTTTAAAATTTCAGATAATGGTTAAATTTCTGAGCTAGAACGTTAATTCAGACGCTGCTGATATTCTACTGTAATAATCTGAAATCTTCATAAATGAATGATACATGTGTCTATGTATATTTCTTGAAATCCAGTGGAATGCTTTTATCCACTAGAATACCTTAGATTACACCAATAAATCTTGCGTGATGGCTATTATACCACTTTTCATTGCGTCTGTTTTTCACTAATATGGCAATTTTTCAAGAATTTTTGGCAGAGACTTTTTATATCATTCTCCTCTTCATAAAGGAGGTTTGTAATGTAATTTCATTAGTACGTGGAGTTCCGTCATTTAAAAGCTCAGGCACCTCGCTAAGAGATTTCGACATTCAATATCATAACAATAAATTACTACTTCCAATTCAAACTCTATCTTAAACTTCTCGTTCAGACGCATTCATTATCCAAACTATTCCAAATACTTTTCAGACCTCTTCTTTGCCCGATCATATCCTCCGACATCGTCCAATATACACATCATTAATCCTGAGGAAGTAGTATCCGCCACAACTATCGCATCAGACCAGGAACACAATGAGTAGTGAGGAGATCTAAATCATCTTCCTGGTCTTAATCATTAATGTCGTCTTGATGCGCAAAGGTAGCTAATCTAGACCACTGTGACCTGGATTCTAGAAAGAAGACTTCCCAATTTTTATTACTCAGTGACACTATTCTTGACGTATGTTATAGTCAGTGACAATCCTGAAGCCAACAGGCTATTTCTAAAAAATGCGCAATAATACAAAACGAAAATCTTTAATGTGCAATTCACATATTCGAGATTTATTTTTTCTACTTAAGCAAGTAATAGTTAAAAGAATTCTATTCAGAATTCGAATAGAACAGTCGCAAAATAGAACTTGAAGTTATTGAGGAGAAATCACCTTTAACGAACACGAAGCAATATATTTGAAACAAGTTTTTTTCTTAATACTCATGAGCAAACTTCTGTGACAGCACCTTTTCCCGTCATTTCGAAACTAAATCCAAGCCTCCGGAACAAGCCAGAATCTATTCCATTTCTCCAGCTTAGGAAGCATTCAAACTTGAGGTTATATACATTAACGTCGTCGTTTCAACAAGATTCTACATTCAATTAATCAGCCCAGCCAAATGGGGTTGTTCCGTCCATCATTTCCTCCCGTTAGGGCCCTTTCCTTTAATAGAGAATGAGGAGATGTTTCGAATATTGCACAGAACCTTGTTTATCAGAGGCATTAAGATGATGGAATATGGAACGAGGACTGTACTAGGTTTTTCGATAAAGGATTTGGTTAAATTATAGATTGTTTGATAGATTTCACATAATAGTTGGTATCACCAGGAACGGAAACTATCCCAGTGGTATTTCCCATGAATTGTAGCAGGATTCAATTAAATTTTTAACAACATAAGATGAATGATGTATCTACATATTAACCTCTGACTGCGTGTGCCGCGATTTCCTCGATGTGAAAGCAAGTCTCTGTTCTGCTGCATCCTGCAATTTTAACAGGCTAATGTGTTTACTTAGCACTTTTATAAAGTTAATCATATTATACTAATAAAGCTTTGCATATAAATAACAATTCGCTTGGCTAAACGGTATTTGAACAAATTTATAAAGTTTGCCTCTAAATAGAGATTTTAAAAAAATACACAGTCAAAGGGTAATACAACTTTGAGCAATAATTTGTATTTATTTCAATGCAGTTTCCTTCTTTTATTAAATAGTTTTAAATACTTTTATGTAAGTTTTGATAAAATAAAATGCTTAGTATACATATTGTCGTAAAGAATAAAATTTTTCACAGAAAAAATTAATCAAACAATTAATGAATTAGTTTTCTTTTACTTTAGTTTGATTAGAATCAGAATGAAAACTATAAACTATTTTTTCTTAGATTTCTTACAGATATTTTTATAGCAATAATCAAATCTTTTAAAATTCAACTTTTCATAGTGTAGGCTAAAACAACTAATTAGCCTTGTTTCTGAATTAGATTATAAAAAGTCAGAAATTCTGTGAACAATACGTATTTTTTAAATAATTATTTTAATTATAAAAATAATTAATATTCTATCAAAGAGGTTATAAGATTACCAATCTCCATTTCAAGTTATTTAGACGTGTAAAAAAATATTTGTTCGCTTGAAGGGAGTTCCTGTTTTAAATCGACTGTTTGTCATATCATCTGTTTGATGATAAATTTGTTTGTTGCGCAGTCATGGCCGATTGTCCGATTTCCGTCGAATTTCGTATGAAAGTTCCTTGAAGTTATTAAAACGTCGTATGATAAAGATTGATATTTTTCCGTTTCCAAATGGTGACCGGTTGTGGTTCCTTTCATGTAGTGTTCAGCGTTTTCAAACCATTGTAGCTGCAATGTTCATGCTATGCAAATTTGAAGACTACCTGCACACTTGAATATAAAATTTCTTACATTTTTGTTCCAAAATAGTTTTGACCTACTTCAAATGGTTTTGTAGCACACGAAGGGCAAATGCTTGTAATCTTCCCTTAACAAGCATCACCACCTATATCAATGATTTGAAATTTCAAGGAGGAATCAATAACGGATATTTCTGAATTTTTAGACATCTGATATCACCATAAGAGCATAGCATTCTCCTACCGCATGTGAAAAATATTTTGAAATATTCGTCATTGGTTCCGAAAAACTGAGTTTTTATCTTAGAAATTTCAAAAAATTGAGACATGTGGTGTTGTTTGTTAAAACGCCGAAATAATTTTGTGTGTTGCTGAGATACTGATAATGTGACATATGATGCCTCTACTCCCCTTTTTACCTCCAAATATGTTGTTCTCTGTTCACAGAATTACTAGTTACGTTGTTACATTATTATTAACATTAGCGCGCTTCCGGAAATTTGAAATTCTTTTGTTTCTTCTCCCATTCATGACGTATAAACTACCTGTCGGAATTACTTATGGTGAAAATTAAAAATGAAAAAATTCTACATTATTTTTCAAAAAATTTAGATCTAGAGGTTTTATTCGGTTTCTTTTCTATCAAAAATTATAGTTTACCATTAAGTTAGTGCAAATTATAACCACAAAACAGTTTGAAATTTTTAATAATTTCTTGTAGAATTTTTAAAAATTTAAACACCATTTTATTACGATTTAAATCTCATAGAAATGTTTGTTGTAATAATAAAAAGTACAAAATATTTGATTTAAGGTTTTATATTTCAAATAGGATATAAGAGAAAATGGTTGAAATAGAGCAAAAGTTTTCAAATCTATAAAAGTTTACCGTACTTCCGGCACCTCAAGACGTCATCCGTTAACCGTAAAATTTCACTTTTGTCTTTTTTGCATCAGAAAATAAGTTTTCCGCACAATTAGAAACTAAAAAAAAGTCTTTTTCTTTTTTTGTTCCGCGAATTTTCAAAGCTTATCTGAAAAAATCGTTATCCGAAACGACTGCTTCTATATTTCGGTAAACCTGGCTTTTACTGCATTTTTGTGTTTACATAAAACCTAACATGAAAGATCCAAGCTAAAAATGGCAAGATTTCATTTTTTTCTAATTTTAAGGTTATAGCGCCCATTAAAGGACGTAGAAAATAAAAGCACATACTTTGCTGCTCATAAACTTGTTTATAAAATTTGTACCACTATATTAATGCCAAAATCTTTTTTTTTAAATCGTCACAAACGTACCAAATATTGGTTTCAGTCTCTTTAAATTATAGCTTGGACTTTTTTGGCTAAGGTGGTTAACAAAAGTTAGAGTTAACGTTCTCATGATTTGAAGGTCCCAGTTAAATAACAACAGGTTATTTTATTTCATCTTCAGGTTTCAGCGTCATCTATTTGTTTAGTGGATGTATATTTTATGATATCTGTTTGAAATTCGGTAGGATGATAAAACCTTTCTCAGAATAATGTATTTCAAAGAATAAAAAACTGGGGAAAACGTTGTTAAGATTTCAGAAAACAATTGCACGACAAATAAATTGGTATCATAAAAAAGAAAAATCTTTGAATTTTTAGATAGTGTAAAAATGATTTTTGTGGTATAATATTGTCCGAAGTTATCAATGTAAAACTCCGAATTCGATTAAATTTTATTTAATTTAAATTTTAAAAGAAAACCCCGAAGCACATATTTCCCACAATGCAAAGTATGTTTGAATCAAATATCATTTATATCATTTTTTATGATTCTATGTGAAGAAGCCTGAGTTAAAATCTATATTGCAGTCAACTCTAGATTCAGATAACTACTTGACCTGATGTGCAAATTTTAAGCTTTAAACTGATTAAGCTTATTTCAAACAGTGAGAACAGATGGCGTCCTTCTAGAATAACTTTCTGTGCTTACAGTTTAGTGGAGAATCATTACAGATAAGATAACAGAGGAAAATTTTCAGTAACAGCTTGAAGATTAGTTCTTCTCTTTTGGGATATTCTTTACTCTCTCCATTTTCCTGTAGACAGATATACTTCTTTGTCAAACTACATGATACGAACTCAGATATAGGGGAAGGGTGTCGAATTTGGACCATACGAAAGATTTTTAATGTTCAATGATAGAGAAGTGATGTTAGAAAAAATAATTATTAGAATTTTCCGTAGTGCACTTATCTTTAAAACAATGTAATCAACTTGTTATGACACTTTAAAGCATGAAAAACAAAATAGCTTAAATGAAGTGTCATCCGACCAATTAAGGAAGGTGTTTTACAAGGTTGTACCACCAATTTGTTAAATGGCAATGAAAGCAAATTTTTTTTGATTATCAAATACAAAGCGGCACAAAGTAGATGAACCCAGGTGCGACATTATATACAATGGATACCTTTTTCTACTCCTTAGTTTTCTCACAAATGATACAAAACTAGGTAATCATCGCAGGCCTGTGTAATTTATAATTAAGGTGAATACAGCCAAAATTATTAATTAAGTTATCGTGAACCCAAAAACAAGATGGAGAACTGATTCGTATTACAGGTGGTTCCGAATTAAAATTGCTCTATTCAGTGATGCCCACAACCGTAATTATTCCTCAGACACTTCGAATGAAACTTTAAAAAGACTTCAGAAAGGGATTAGAAAACATTCAGAGAAATAAATTAGTTTCAAATGTGGCCACTGGATGGCGTATTACAGTGGAAATCCATACTATACGTGAAAATTTTTCCAACGCCATACATTATATGTTACAAAAGATACAAATATTAATGGATGATTTGTTTTCAGTGTTCTCGCCACTCAAAGCGAATTATTACAACACCGATTATGCAAATAAAGTAATTTTCATAACAAATGGACCTTTCAGAGAGAAATTTGTTTCCAACTAAATTTGATTCGCCAAATAATAAAATATTTTATGATGGTCTCTAATATGGTTTAATCTTCAAGGATTCTCTAAAAGATACAATATTAACCCTCAGTACGATATCCACCACCTTCTGGGTAGAATGAAATTGAGTCGTTGAAATTCATGTTGGAAATCATAAAGGAGCATATTTCCTCCCCATAGGTTGAGACATTGAAGGATACTCAAGAAATGATTGAATTAATATAAATTTGCTTTTCGCACATAGTTTCTGTAACAATCGAAACCTAAAATGCATCTAATATTCTAAAAAAGATCTTAAAGGCAGTTCCTTGGTAAATTAAGTAAAAAAGAAATTAGATATCTGAGCACACTCTTCGCTTCAATTGGGCTCTGATTCCCGGATGTTCAATACATAAAAGAGAAAGAAACCACCTATTGATTTCAGGCAAGGAAGCATGTTATGGTTTGAAAGTCAGAGTTTCCTATACAATCAAATTAAAGAAAATTATTATAATTTTAAGTGTAAAGTAGCTTTTAAGTATTTCAGGAATATTCTATTCATAAAATGATATTGATATATAATATGTTATTTATATGATCCTGTTCCGTTTCGAGACCACTCAAGGACTTGTATAAATAAAAAAGACAGGGAAATGCAAAGTACTGCCAGGATTTATAGGATTTTTAACTTTCCAATTAACTATTCAGTGACATGGAAACGATCAGCCAATATTTGATTCATTAGCAGACTTCTGTGGTTGCACCTCGTCCAATCATTGAAAAATTAAATTCAAGCCTCCAAAACAAGCCAGAATCATTTCCTTTTCTCCTGCTTAGAAAGCGATAAAACTCGAAGTAATATACCTCATCAACAAGTTTCTACATTCAATTAATTAGTCCGTCCAAATGGGGTTGCATCCAACATTTTCTTCCGTTAGGGCTCTTCCCTTAAATACAGAGTAGGGAAATGTTTCGGATATCGCACAGAATCTGGTATTTAAGAGTACAGAATGTAGAACGAGGATTGTAGAATTCGTTTTCAGATAAAGGGTTTAGCTAAAATTAAAGCTTGGTTGTGATCGATTCCACATCACAGATTTCGACAATAGTTTTAATCACCAGAAAACGAAACCATCCCAGTGGTATTTCATATGAAGTTTAGCATTATTCAGTTTCATTTTCAATTAAATTGTTTACAAATATAAGCTGAATGATGTATCTACAAATTAACCCTCTGACTGCTTATGCCGGGATTTCCGAGTTTTGGAAGCAAGTCCATTTTCTGCTGCATACTTCGATTTTAACAGGCTAATGTGCTTACTTAGCACTTTTATAGAGTTGTACCATACTATGCTATTAATGCTTTGCATAAATAACAAATCTCTTGGCTAAACGGTATTTGAACAAATTTCGAAATGTTGTAACTAAATTGCGATTTAAAAAAATTACAAAGTCATAGGGTTAATGCAACTTCGGGAAATAATTTGTATTGTCCTCAATGAATTTGTCAGCTTTTACCAAATAGTTTAAATATTTTTAAGTAATTATTGTTAAAATAAAATGGTTAGTATATATTTTGTCAAAAAGAATGAAATTACTCATTGGAAAAAATTGATCAAACAATTAATGTCTTAATTTACTTTATATTAGGATTAACTTTTACTTTAGATTAGGATCAAAATCAAATCTATAAATTATTTTTTCTGGATTTTTTCAGATATTTCTATAGCAATAATCATCTCTTTTGAAATACAATTTGCACAGTGCGGACTTTAACAACATATCAGCCTTGTGTCTAAATAAATTATAAATTCAGGAATTCTGTAAATAATAGGAATATTCCGTTTTTTTATTATTTATATTTTAAAGATAATTAATATTCTGAAAAGAGGTTGCAATATTTTATTTCTCTGTTTGAAGTTATTTAAGATTTTGAAATATGTATTTGATCGAGTGAAGGGAGTTCCTATTTTAATTCGACTGTTTATCATCTCATCTGTTTGGCTATAAATTTGTTTGTTACGCAGTTGCGACCGACTGTTTGATTTCCTTCGTATTTCGTTTGAATGATCCATAAAGTCATTAAAACGGAGTATGAGAAGGAATAATTTTTCCGTTTCAAAATGCTGTCCGTTCATTTAGTGTTCAACATTTTCAAAACTTTCTATATGTATTTGTATTATGCTCTATATGTATATGTATCTATATGTACTTGATTGAGTCAAATGAGTTCATATTTTAATTCGACTGTTTGTTATCTCATCTGTTTGGCTATAATTTTTTTTGTTACGCAGTCACGACCGACTGTTTGATTTCCTTTGAACTTCGTTTGAATGTTCCTTGAAGTCATTAAGACGACGTATGAGAAAGAATATTTTCTTCCGCCTCAAAAAGGCGACCGTTCATGGTCCCGTTCATTTAGTGTTCAGCATTTTCAAGCCGTTCTAGCTTCATTGTTCATGTTATAAACATTTACTACCTGCACTCTCTAACACAAAATTTCCTACAATTTTTCCATTATATTTTTGATGAACTTCTAATGGTTTTGCCACAGATAAAGGGAAAAGGTTAGAATTCGTCTCTTAACAAGCAACACCAGCTATATCAATTTTTTTGGAAATTTAAAAGATGAAGGAAATATTCAATTTTTAGCAATCAATAACAGGTATTTCTGAATTTTTAATCATCCGATATACTCATAAGGTCGCATACTTCTACCGCATGTGAAAATATATTTAGAAATATATGTTATTGGTCCACAATACTGATTATTTTCTTCCTTTTTGAAATTTGAAAAAAATTGAGACAGGTGGTGTTCCTTGTTAAGAGACGAAATAATGTTATATAATTGTGTTGCTGATATACCGATAATGTGAGAGATGATGCCTCCACTTCCCCTAACCCAATCAAACATGAAGTCTATTGTTCACAGAATAACTAGTCACGTTGTTGCATATGTAAATATAAAAATATTATCATGCTTCCGAAAATTTAAATTCTTTTGATTCTTCTCCCTTTCATGATGTATACACAAAGCAGAACTGTCGGATTCTCTTAAAGTGAAAATTATCAAATGTAAAATTTCTAACCTATATTTCAAAGATGCTGCTAGGAATCTGAGATCTAGTGGATTTATTCCCATTATTTTCTTTTAAAAATTATACTTTACCATTACGATAGTATAAATTAGAACCACAAAACAGATTAAAATTTTATGTGATCTCTTGTAGAAGGTTTTAATATCAAAATACCGTTTTAAAGCCCCTAAAATGTTTTCTGTATTAATAAAAAGGAATAAAATATGAAAAATATTGATTGGGGCTTTTATAATTCAAGTAAGAAATTAGAGAAAAAGGTTGAAAGTGAGCAAAATTTTTCATGTTTACAAATGTTTATCGTACTTGCGGCACCTCAAGATTAGCATAAAATTTAATTTTCATTTTTTCTTTTCATCAAAAAGGCAACTTTTCTGCACTATTAAAAGTTTTGTAAAAGAAAGATAATGTTTCCTTCGTTTCACTCTAATGTTCAAGGCTTAACCGAAAAAATATTTATCTCGACACGGTTGCCACACTAGTTTGGTTAACCGTGATTGCACTTTATTTTTAAGTGTACATAAGACCTCACATGATGGGTCTAGTGGATAAATAGCAAGACTTCATTTTCTCTCTGATTTAAAGTTTTCAACGCCTATTAAAGATCGTTGAAAAAGAAACAATCATTTTATGCACGAACGTATTTTAAAATTTTTACCACTATATTAATACAAAACTCTTGTATATAATTTTTATCAAATTGCTATAGACGAAAGTGCCCCGGTAGTTTTCTTGTTTCTTTAATTTATAGCTTGGACTTTTATGTCTGAGCTGGTAAACGAATGTTAAACTTGTCATCGTTTCACGGACCCAGGGTAGAAACGATATTTTCCCATCTTCAGGTTTTAGCGCTATCTATTTGAAATTCGGAAGGTCGATAAAATTCCATCAGAATCATGTATTCCAAATATGGGGACACGATGTTAAGACTTCATAAAAACAATTGCACGACAACGAAACTGGTACCACAGAAAAGATAAATGTTTGAAATTTTAGATAGTGAAAAATAAATTTTTGTGGTATAATAGTGTCCCAAGTTATCAAGGAAAAACATCAAATTCGCTTAATTTTAAAGTAATGAAATTTAAAAAATATAGACTCGAGGTACACATTTTCCACCCTGTAAAGTATGTTTATACCAAATTTCGCAGCTCTAGGTTCAACGGTCTGCCCTGCAGAGCTCACACACATTCTTCCCTTTCATTAGTAGAAATATAAATATGTTACAACATTTTTTAAATAAATTTTTGACACATCAATATTTCATCGTTTAACAAGCAACACCACCTACCACAATTTTTTGAAATTGCAATAAAGAAAGAAATTCTCAATTTCTCGCAAGCTATTTAGGATATTTCTGAAATTTTAACATCTGATTTAAACATAAGACCGCATAAATCTACTGCATGTGAAAAATATTTAGAAATATTCGTTATTAGTTCAGAAAAACTGAGAATTTTTAGTACTAAGTATTTAAATATTTAATCATTTTCAATAAATTTACTATAGTAACTTGCTATTCGTATCTCTAGATATGCTATTTTATCTTCAGATTCGAAATTTGTAGCCTAACATGTTTGGTGTCTGAAGATATAATAGCGTAACTTGTTATTTACTTAAAAATACAGTAAGGGCTAATAGCCTTTTGTTAAAATAATTAACTGATTACATTTAAATCTAAATACTTGCTCAGCAACTTAACAATGTAGCGTTTTCTCTTAAAACTTCAAATCTCCATACAACAAATTTGCATCTTATGACATAATTTGCCTATGTTACAGTCTATATATTTAATAGATTTGAAATTACGATACCATTCAAAATTCGGCAGTTTTCCCCACGTGCCACATCTGTATTTATGTGGAATAAAAGAAGGTGACTTCAGAGCCCGTGAAAAAGGAACGAAGAATTCTCAGTCATCTTTTATATTTCCGGTTTCGTTGTTCTAGATATACGGGTTCGATACCAGATTTAATGGAAAATGTGCTACTTTTGTCGATGTTATCTAAATTAAATAAAACCCTGAAGGCTAACCGAGACTTTAGCGTGCTCTATTAAGTGTTGTCGCAGCATGCTTGGCCGTCAGGGGCAAAATTGAAATCGCCGCCCTTTTTTTCCAAGTTACGTTTGACACAAAAAACTTAGATAAATAATAACATTAATAAATTGAGGAAAAAAATTCATTTGATTTTGTAATGCAATTTGATATTAACGCCTTAACCAGTCAATATTTTTACCAGAAGTATTCACAAAATGACATATTTTTTATTGCATAAATTCAAGCTTCTAGCTGTCGACGGTTAAAAAAATAACCTTCAATGATAGACCTGGACGGAATGCATTTGAGCCATCTATCATATGTTGAAAAATATTTATAGTGTTTTTACTACAATTAAAATTGAGGACAAACTGGAAAAGGAAAGGAGTATATATTGATGTCGGTATGCCAAATACTATAAAACTGGTTAATGTCAACTTTTCGGTAGACCGTTTGTCGTACGGGCAAACCAGTTAAAGGGTTACCGTTTAATCACGTTATTTATATGATATATGTAAATATAAATAAATAAATGAATAAGTTTTCATCTGAAAAATGTTTAGTATGGGTTCCTGAAAGACCGCAGGACCTATGCACGTGACTTCCATAATAATAATAAAAACGTATGCATGTATTTGATTGTATTCGTCCTTCAGAGCAAACCACTGGACCTAGAGCTGAAAAATTAGGCAGACAAATACTTTAACGTGTTGGAATGTGCACCCTATAGTGACTTCTTATGAAATAATTAGAGATTTAATTTAGAAAATTGTCGAATTTTTGAATCTATGGTTTTTTTAATAATTTGGGGATATATTATCTTACGAAAACAATTTTTACATCATTTAACTTTCAAGAAAAGGCAGTTATAAGCTACAAGGTTAGTTTTTTACGGATTTTCTTCTGACCATTTAACTGATTAATACTATTTGTATCAATTTTAATAATTCATTCCTTTGCTATAATGGAATTCAAGCCAATATTATTTTTTATTTCATAACGTCTTCTTTCCATTGCTAGACCTATGATAATTTTTTGTCAAGATCATTGAATGTTTAGCCTTTTTACAGGTGAGTTTGACCTATTCTTCTAAACAAAAAAGCTTGAATGATGAGCCTATGTGGATCATGGAAAACCGTAGCAACTTTTTTCTATCTAACCTTTTGTAAATTATGGCGCACAAAATAAATATGCTACAAGTTGATAAATATCCGAATTTTAAATGTTTTTGACGGACCTACATGCAAATAAGCACAAATTGTGAAAGAACTCGGTCAATTCTATAAAATGACACCATTTTCATCAGGATACCTGAATTTAAGGCCGAGCTAAAAGCGTCGAAACTGGCGAAATGCAAAATCAAAAGAGAAATAACTATGATAATCTATTTTTTTCTGCTCTTCAGTTTTCAGCGCCATCTATTAGTTGAATGGATGACGTTCTATGATATCTATTCGAAATTTGGATAGAAAGAAAAATTCTCCACAGAATCATACATTTAAAGTATTGGAAAAATGGATAAAACGATTTCAAAGTTTCAAAAACAAATATGTAAGGCAATAAAATTGATATTATAGAAAAAATAATTCTTAGATTTTTTAGGTGGTCAACAAATAATTTTTAAATTAAAATATTGTTCGAAGTTATTAAGGAAAAACAATTCATTCTATAATTTGTAATTAATTAAAAATTAAGAAATAGACCCGAAGTACTCATTTTATACATCCTTCAGAGTATATTTATGACAAATTTCGGTGATTTATATTCAGAGGTCTGTCAATTGAAGAGTGCAATCCATTTTTAGCAGTAAAGATATAAATGTGCTACAACTTTTTTTAAAATAAATATTTGACGCATGATGATTTGCTGTACTGCTTCAATATATTTTTAAGAAGAAAATGATGTTATTACTATTATTTAATATTAAACAATATTATTAGCATCATGTCTAAGCATCATAATTTTTCCCGTGGAGCCTTTAAATTTAGGATAAGTGAGAGACTTTTTATGAGGGACGTGCATAAACACAACAGCAAGAAGATAGGAAAGAAACCCAGGCACCCCACTATCGTAAAATAAAAAAAAACGTTCAAACCTGTCACAATTCGGAGCTTAAATAACACTATATGCTCAAAAGTACCCGGACTTTCGGATTTTCACATTTGTTGGAATTTCTTCAGAACGGCTTGACCAACTGCCCTCGAATTTTGATCATGTAAAGAATAGACTCTTTCATTTTACATTGAATATTCGGTCACGAGAACATTTATGGAACTGAAAAGAAATTGACGAAGAGAAGAAAAATCTGGGCTCACCCCGTTCCATAGAAAGCTGATAACAATTTGCAAAGTTCATCGATGGGTTTGCTTAATAAGCACATTCCTTACATGCTATTTCCTAAAAATAACAAGTATATTATGGAAGATATTAAGTTTCTCTTTAAAAGTCCTAAGATTTTCAGCATGTTTTATGCTTATAGTATGCAGAGTTTTCCGCCAAATACTACGGAACTTACAGAATATTTGAAAATGTGTTAGAAATGTGCCGCATTATAATTTGAAGTTAATACTATGCATAATAGAGGGATTATGAATATTTGTAGCCAATAAGTTTTTACTCTGTATGTGCGAGACGCAGTGTTATCTGTTCAGTCTCAATTGCGAATTCTACACGTCCTAGGCAATCATTTGATTACAGGGCCATAAACATTTTCTCCTCACATGAATGCGACCACAGCCTTTTATCGAGAAATTTAACCACAATTGTTTGCAGTATATCAGCTCACTTGATGTTGCACTAGTGGATTATGTAGTACTCAGCTGATATGGAAGGCAGAAGCGTTCACTTCCTGTTTCTACCATCTTAACCCACGGAGTAACTCACTCCTGTTTCTGTAAACTTTACTTACCACAGCTTTATTGCCATTAAATCAAAAGGGCTGCCCATGACAACGTCGAAACACTCGTTTAACACAAACGCGTGATTTCGTTCTATAAAACAAAAACACATATTTTGTTTATATTTCATCGACACCATTTCGAGCAAAAATGAAGTCTTTTTTAAAAATTTACCACAGATTCACTCTTCTATTTTAAAAAATCCTTGTTAAAAGTTCATTGTCCAATGATGCTAAAATTACACTATTATATTTAACAGTTCGTTTGTGATATTGTTTATATTCAGTTAAGTCTTTTTGCTCATCCTCTGTATTGAAATGCCTACAGTAATACTATACATGTAATGTTAACTTCAATAAAGAATATAAGTGTAGCTTACAATAGAGTTTTGAATTCGTTTTACTTTTAAAACTTTTCAAAATTACATAATGCAATTAGATACAAAATAGTAATTTATGTCCAATGTTTAACCGATAAAAATTTTCACCTGAAACAGCTGCATCCCTAGTTTGTTTAAGCAGGTTGTACTGTATTTCTGAGCTTCCTTAAAAACTCAAATGAACGTCCCAATGGAAAAACGGCGAGATTTCAAATTTTTTTTTATGATTTTGATGCTCCAATGCCCACTAAAGGTCTTAGAAATTAGAATCCAACCGTTTGAATATGCACGGCCTTGTTAAAAAAGTTTGTATCACTATATTAATAAAAAATATGAATATATATAATTTTTTTTTTTACAAACCAATAAAACACATCGTTAATCAAAATCGTAGTTTGTTTAATTCATAGCTTGGACTTGTATGTTCGAGCTGGTAACCGAAAGTGTGAGTCGAGGTTCTTATCATTTGAAGGGCCCAGACAAAGAACGATGAGGTTCAATTTTATTCAGGTTTCAGTGTCATCTGTAATTTGAATGGATGTATTTTTCTGATGATTCTTTGGAACTCGGAGAGGGCGATAAAATTACTTCAGATTCATGCATTTCAAATATTTGAATGCAGGGTCAAAATTTTTAGAAAAAAATCGTACGGGAACTAAATAGGTTTTTAAAAAGATATAAAATTGAATTTTCAGATGATGATTTTTTTTGATAAGTGGTTTTGCTTGTTACGCGACGATTTATTTTTTTTAAAGTATGGCTCAAAAATTGCAATACAGTATTGAAGATTTGAGTGGTCAGTTTAGAATTATTAATCATTTACAGCTTGGACGTTAGAAAAATCTTTATCTTTAAAGTGGGTATAGTGATGAACAATATTCATAAACATTTAGGTGAAACAATTATTAAATTATATTCTAATATAAGAAATTATTTAATTTAATACAATAAATGAATTTTTTTGGCACCCATCATTTAATTAGCTGGTTTCGAAAATATTTATATACGAGCGTGAGACCAGATTTAAGGGAAAACATGCTATTTTTGTGAGTGTTGCTTAAATAAATAAAACGCCGAAGGCCAACTGCATCTTTAGACTCATGGAGACGTTGGCGTCGCTGCAAGCTTTGCCGCCAGGTGAAATTTGCAAATTCCGCGCATGTTTGCTACTTATGTACGGAGCATTAAACACAGAATAATAATAATTGTAATTAAAATCCAGGTATAAAAAACCATTTTTATTGTTTACGAAATTCGACGTTTGATGCCCTCGATCTCCGCAGATATGTTGCGAAATCGCGCATTGCAGCGAAACACATTTGCAGTTATCTTTCTATTTATCATTAATAAACCTGTAATTTTTACTTATTTTCAAATTGCTGGCGCGCGAGACATTTTGCAGCGGCGAAAAAACGTTAAAATCTCTATTTCAACATCACTAGTGTAGTCCTTCTCCGTAGTTCTTCTTTCAGCTTAAAAGCACGATAAGAAAAGTTAAGGCAAGTCTGCATTATACAACAACGAAGTCCGGTGCTGGAAGGAATCATTCTTCTCTTCAGTGGTTTTTTTCTCTGCGGTGGAGGAATACTCTTCGGAAACTAAAAAAATTAAATATGGGATAAATGATGGAATATGAAACAAGGACTGTAGTATTGTTTTTCAATAAAGGCTTTGGCTAAAATTACAGAATGTTTGATCGATTTCACATAACAGATTTCGTCAATACTTTGAATAACCAGAAACAGAAACTATCCCAGTGGAATTTCATATGAATTTTAGCATTATTCAGTTACATTTTGAATTAAATTATTTAGCAATATAAGATGAATGGTGTATCTACAAAGTAACCCTCTGACTGCGTGCCGCGATTTCTGAGTTTTGGAAGCAAGTCCATTTTCAACTGCATACTTCGATTTTAACAAGCTAATGTGCTTACTTAGCACTTTTACAGAGATGGACGATACTATACAAATAAAGCTATGCATAAATAAGAAACCGTTTGGCTAAACGGTATCTGGACAAATTTGCAAATGTTGCATCTAAATAATGATATATAAAAAAATTACAAAGTCAGAGAGTTAATGCAACTTCGAACAATAATTTGTATTTTCCTCAATGAATTCTTAGCTTTCATCAAATATTTTTAAATAAGTTAATCTAATTATTGATAAAATAATTTGTTTAGTATTTATTTTGTCATAAAGAATGAAATTTATCAGGGAAAATACTAATCAAGCAATTAATGTTTAGTTTACTTTTACTTTATATCAGATTACTTTTATTTAGATTTACTTTCGATTATTATCAAAATCAAATCTATCAAGTATTTTTTCTAGATTTCTGTCAGATATTTTTATAGCGATTATCAAATCTTTGAATTTCTATTTCTACAGTGTAGACCTTCAAAACATATCAATCTTGTTTCTGAATTAAATTATAAAACGTCAAAAATTCAGTAAACAATACAAATTTTCCGTTTTTAATTATTATTTATATTTTAAAGATAAATAATATTCTGTAAAGAGGTTGTAAGATTTCCAATTTCTGTTTCAAGATACTTAAGAATTTTGAAAAAAGTATTTGATCGTGTGAAGGGAGTTCCTGTTTTAACTCGACTGTTTGCCATATCATCTGTTTGGCTATAAATTTGTTTGTTACGCATTCACGACCGACTATTTGATTTTCTTCGAATTTCATATGAATGTTCCTTGAAGTCATTAAAATGAAGTATGAGAATTGATATTTTTTCACGTTTCAAAATGGTGACCGTTCATGGTTCCGTTCATGTAGTGTTCAGGATTTTCAAACGCTTCTAGCCGCATTGTTTTTGCTATAAAAATTTAAAGACTACCTGCTACTATTCAAACCGTTCTATATGTATCTATATGTATTTGATTGAGTGAAAGGAGTTCATAATTTAACTCGACTGTTTGTTATGTCATCTGTTTGGCTATAAATTTTTTTGTTACGCAATCAAGACAGACTGTTTGATTTCCTTTGAATTTCGTTTGAATGTTCCTTGAAGTCATTAAGACGACATATGAGAAAGAATATTTTCTTCCGCCTCAAAATGGCGACCGTTCATGGACCCGTTCATTTTGTGTTCAGCATTTTCAAGCCGTTCTAGCTGCATTGTTCATGCTATAAAAATTTACTACCTGCACTCTCTAACATAAAATTTCCTACAATTTTTCCATTATATTTTTGATGAACTTCTAATGGTTTAGCCGCAGACGAAGGGAAAATGTTAGAATTCGTCGCTTAACAAGCAACACCAGCTATATCATTTTTTTTAAATTTAAAAGATGAAGGAAATATTCCATTTTTAGCAATCAGTAACGGGCATTTCTGAATTTTTAATCTCCCGATATACTCATAAGTTCGCATACTCGTACCGCATGTAAAAATATATTTAGAAATATGTTATTGGTTCCACAATACTGATTATTTTCTTCTTTTGGACTTTTATAATTCAGGTAGGGAATTAGAGAAAAAGTTTGAAACTGAGCAAAATTTTTCAAATTTATAAAAGTTTATCGTACTTGCTTCATCTCAAGATTAGCGTAAAATTTTATTTTCATTTTTTTGCATCAAAAGGCAACTTTTATGCACTATTTAAAATTAAAAAAAAAGAAAAATAACGTTTCTTTCTTTCCACTCTAATGTTCAAGGAAAAAACCCTTATCCTAAACGGCTGCCACACTAGTTCTTTTAACCAGGATTGCACTTTATTTTTGAGTGTACATAAGACCTCACATGAAGGATCTAGTGGAAAAATGGCAAGACTTCTTTTTTTTCCCTCTGATTTGGAGTTTTCAACGCCCATTAAAGGACGTAGATAAAAAAAACAATAATTTCTTTGTGCACGAACGTATTTATAAAATTTTTACCACAATATTTAATACAAAACACTTTTATATAACTATTTTATCAAACTGCCTTGGACGGTGGGTGGTTGTTTAAACTATCGTTTCTTTAACTTATTGCTTGGACTTTCATGTCTGAGCTGGTAAAAGAATTATCCTCACTTGAAGGTCCCACTGAAATAACGATAGATTTATCATTTTTTCAGAGCTATGTACTTGCTCAATGGATGTAGTTTTATGATATCTATCTGAAATTCGGAGGATAAAATTTCCACATAATCCTCCATTTCAAATATGGAGTAAATGAGGTTAAGATTTCGTGAAAACATTTGCACGACAACTAAACTTGTACATACAAAAGAAAAATCTTTTAAATTTTAGATGGTGAAATAAATTTTTGTGGTTTAATAATGTCCGAATTTATCAAGGAAAAACATCAAATTTACTTGATTGTTAATTAATTAAAATTTCAAAAAAAATTTCCAAAAGTACACATTTTACACCCTGTAAAGTATGTTATTCCAAACTTCCTAGCTCTAGGTTCAACGGTCCTCCCTGCACAATGAAAACACATTCTTCTTTTTCAGTAATAGAAATATAAATATACTACAACTGTTTTTTTTAAATAAATTTTTGACATATCAATATTGCGTCGCTTAACAAGCAAAATCACCCATCACAATTTTTTGAAATTGCAATAAAGAAGGAAATACTAAGTTTCTCGCAAGCAATTACGGATGTTTCTGGAATTTTAACATCTGATTTAAACATAAGATCGCAAAAACCTACTGCATGTGAAAAATATTTAGAAATTTTCGTTATTAGTTCAGAAAAACTGAGTATTTTTTATACTGAGTATTTAAATATTTAATCATTTTTAACTAAGTTAATATAGTAACATGATATTCGTATCTGCAGATATGCTATCGTTTCGTTTCTGAAGATATGCTATTATATCTTCAGATACGAAATTTGTAGCCTAAGAAGTTTCGTATCTGAAGATATAAAACCATTACTTGTTATTTACTTAAAAATAGAATAAGGGCTAATGGATTTTTCTTAAAATAACTAAATGATTATATTTAAATCTAAACATCTGATCTGCAACTTAACAATGTAGCATTTTCTCTTAAAACTTCAAATCTCTAAACAACAAATTTGCATCCTATGACATAATTTGAATATGTTATAGTCTATATATTTAATAGATTTGAAATTATGATATCACTCAAAATTCGGCAGTTTCGCCCACATGCCAGACCTGTATTTAAGTGGAATAAAATGAGGTGACTTCACAGCGCGTAGAAAAAGGAAAGAATTTTACCCTCTTAATGCAAAATTTAAAGCAAAATATGGACCAAAAATCGAAACATAATTCGACAAACATCGCAGAATTCTGTTCAATCTAATGAGATCTTTCAGTAAAAAAGCGTTTCGGCTTTTTCCGCTTTTACTGCGAAAATACAGAATTACTCTATAATAATAAAATAAAATTAAATACCTGAAAGCAGCAACGAGGTGATAAGAAAATTGTAACGAAAAGAATTTTGCATTCTTCATATCGTCGCATAACAAGCGACACAACCTATCTCAAGTTTTTGAAAAGTGAAAGAGGAAGGTAATACTCAATTTTTAGCAACCAATAACGAACATTTCTGATTTTTTTAGACATCTGATAAGAACATGGAATTTCAGGTTCCTACCAGTTGAGACAAAAATTAGAAATATGCATTATTGGTTGAGAAAACTGAATATTTTCTTCCTCTTTGACATTTCAAAGAATTCAGATAGGTTGTTTTGTTTGTTACTGAGTGACGGGACATCGTTTAGTATACCACATTTTCTCTCCTGCGAAATTATTGAAAAACAAATTAGCTCTAGCAAAATCTCAGTTTTGCTTCATTCCCAGGTGTTCAATTCATAAAAAAACACATCTGTAACGTGTCTGAGAGGATTTGGATTAAAATATATTTCATCGTGCAGGTAGCATTACTAAGCGAATAGAACATTAAAGTAAAATATTTTCTAAGAACAGGGTGTATTCTTTATTAATCTGCAGCAGAGTGAAAACGAGAACGACACACTATTAACTTTTAAATGCTTCGAAGATAATTTAATTTTAGTTCTAAGGTGTTTTTAAGAACTTTCCCATGTGAGAGAATATGTAATTTCCTTATAAATACATGAGAGAATTTAAGTTATGTAAGGAATCTTATTTTTTTATTGATATGTCTCGCGTAGAAATAAGGTGAATATTGTATGTATATTATTTCAAAATTAATTCGATTTAGTTGATGTGCAAAATATTTAGACTTTATTTTTTAACTAAAAGAAAATGCCGAAATGTTTCTCTTTGATGTTCTTCTACAGTTCGGAACCATGGTGGATATTAGGCTTAGCTGTGTCAAATAGTGAAGAGAAATGTGATTTCATTTTTTAACGGTATCCCTTTCCTTTGACCAATTTAGTGCAAAAGTTGAATCAGATTTACATTTATGGTTTAAAAATCTCATGCTAAAATTCCTTACATTAAAATTTTGTGATATCTAATTTAACACATTCATTCTCTCACGTAACTAAAAGAAAAAAAATTAATCAATTTTTTGCCAATTTTGTTCAAGTTTCGATAGAGATCTACAATTTTAGTGATGAAACGATATGAAAAAGTTTACATGTATACACCAAAACGCACAGAGAAATACACATCTGATGGAATTTATCCAAAATTTTACAAAAAAAATTAAACCGTTTAGCTCACACACTTTTTTAGTAATCTCAATTAAAAAAAGAGAGACTGAGGTAATATCACCAATTATTATTTGTATCTCAGGGTGTGTTAAAATGTGTAGATGCAATAAAACATCAAAACATCATAATCACATTTTTTGACAATTATAACACTTTTCTTTATGTATTTTTGTACTACAAAGAAAAATTGCTGATATTTCAGGAAAAATTAGAAATGGAAGTATAAAAATGAATTTTCATGGTATCAGGACTCTTAAAAAATTCATATATTTCTCAAGATTTAAAAAATTAAGGTATTGTAATTAGATTGAAAGTACTCTTTGAAACTGAACTTAAACTTTTTTATAAATGAATCATGCATTTCCACTCTATTTCTACATGCATGTCTAAGAATCTGCATACACATACCAGTATATTAAGAGTAATTCCGTCTCAAAGTGTAATATTCAATATTAGTTTTTGAGATACGAAACATAGTGTGACAAATTCGTCTTGTGAGTGTACTTGAATGCAGTCCAATAAGCAGGATTACAAAAATAAAGCTCTTTATTTTACAAATATTTCCAAGCAAAGAAACGTAGCACAAGTATTAACACAGCACTAGTAAAAATTCACAACAGAGACTACCAATAAATCTCAACACAATGCTCAAAGATTTCTTGTTAACTCACCAGCTTGCTTGCAGGTCAAAATTCAACTAACTCTTCTTGGCTTGAGAGCTTGCCTTTTATA